>MVGT01003750.1:35941-62033 GCA_002174775.1 Macleaya cordata | reverse complement strand
AAACCCGGAACCGAACCGGTACCGGAACCGTTTTTTGCGGTTCCGGGACCTCACTTTGTGGATCCGATAAATTTCGGATCCATTTCGGATCTACCCGTTTTGGATCCGAAATTTTTCGGATCCATTTCGGATCCACCCAACGGGTACCCGCGGGTACCCGGTTCCGTATAAATTCTATAATTTTATAGTTTAATTTACTATTATATAACAATTTTTTAATTTTTTTTAATTTTTTTTAATTAAAAAAAGAACCCAATGACTATTATTTAATAAATTTTATAATAAAATAAATTTTATAATTGAATAAAATACGAAAATACAAAATACAAATAAGTTTTGTGTGAAAAAAATAAAAAAACAATAATTTAAAACGGGTATCGGGTACCCGCGGATCCTAGCAGTACCGGATCCGGAACCACCAATTGAGGTTCCGGAACCGGAACCGAAAGGATCCGGAACCGACCCGTTGACACCCCTATTTAAAGCGTAACCAAAAGTTAATTGATTACCCAAAAAGGTGTGTACGTAGCACACATCATGAAAGCAATCGGAATCTGCTTACGTAGCTTAAACAAGTATATAAGTTACACTTACACACCAATTTTATTTTTTATTTTTATTTGTTCTTTTTTTTGAAAAATAATAATTTTTTATTGTTAATTTCCACGTAAATAAAATATGTATGGTGGTGGGTATCCAATTAAAGAACAATTTCATGGAGAATGAATTGGACAATATTATTCTAAGTAGTTGTGGTGGATAAGGGAACTAAGCATCACATTACACATTACAATGACCTAACTCATGTGATGTCAATATCACAGTAATATACCCCCCAATTACCCTACACATTCTTTGTAGCCTTTGGGATCTCTCTACACACATGGAGTTTTAGGATGAGTTTCTTTTCACATAAGTCAGGAGCTTAAATTACAAACCCTAAATGCATGACTCCAAAAAGTACTGTAAAGGGGCTTGGAAAAGATTCATGCATGTCTCTATTCCTGATGAAAAAGGGTTATTCTTCTGTTCCATCAAAATAAACACAAATTTTGGTAAATTTTATACTTGTTCCCCACTTCTAATTAAGTTTTAACACACCCTTCCTTTACACTGGTTTACACCCCACCTATAGGGTCGATTGGAGATGATCCAATAACTAATTCTTCTTACTGATATTTTTCTTGCCATGCTGTCAATAGGGAAAAAAATCACATTATATAACTCCATCGAAAGTTGATTGAAATTTTTAAATTTTAAGAAAATAGACTTTTTTTTAACAATTGTTGAAAATCGTGGCTAATACTACAAACCGTTGCTAAAAATGCCCTAATTGTCGTACAATGGTCTACAATTCAAGCATTGCATATAAAAATGGAGAAGGTTTTGGCGATGGTTACTTTCACCAATTTGCTTACCATTGGCAAACCTCACTAAATTCAATTAGGGTTAATAGATCCGAACATTGGTGATGGTTTGGAACCATTGCTGAAGATCTTCATGTGTATCAAAGGACAACTAGAAACCATCGCTAATGGCTACGGTTGAAAATATAACTGTACTATTACCAACGATTCAAAACCGTAGCCAATAGCTAACCTATTCAACCATTAAGTTTTATCCAAGTTTTGATGGGTTAAAAGGTTAATTGTATACAAATCATGATATCGATTTAACTTTTAGGGATGATGTACAAGTTGAGGAGATAATCGCGAGGCACAAAAATTAACTCTTAAATCATGTCCATCTAGATTATCTGAACTGACCATGCATAGCTTTTGTGTAATCTATGTGTAAGCTAGAGTTTGTGTAAAAGGGATGTTATCCGTATCTTATATTGCATCTTGGTCATTCTAATTAAATAGAATTTATGTTGTGTAAAAGTCGACGCCTACTTGCTATCAAGGAATAAGTGATGACGCGATAAATCGTTCGTGATTGGCTAATTTTTTAGATTTTTTTTTTGTTTTTTGGTGGATGATTATTATATGGGTATTAGGCAAACCGAATAAGATTATATATATATATATATATGCAAATGAATAAGTACTTGCAACACTACGCACCTACTTTAGAATAATCCTTCACACTTTAATTTACAGGATCTGTTTAGGGCAAATTAAGGTCTCATCACCTTTCATTCTTTTGGTTTGTCTGGCATCCTTAATTTTCTCATTTGTTGTATCACATTGAGGAAATAAATATAGAATAAGAACCCAAGAAAGAGAAAACTAAAAATATGTAAAAAGAATATATTACAAGAGAACATATACGTGAAGCCAAGTTCTTCCTCCACAGCCATGCATGTAGCAAATTATAATGGGAGATGACCTCAGTTTTATCTTTTAATTTTATAACTAAAAAAACCCACTTTCCCAATTTGACAACTTCTCTACCCAATTTGCTTACAAACACAAATGAAAAAATAGATCACTCATGTATTGCTAGATTCTAATATTTTATCCAATGCATACATGCATAAGCATCTTCTCATTTTCCTTATAAATACACCAATTCTCCTCTCATTTCTCTACCAAGCTCAGTTATAAGTTTCTTACTTGGTCTGTACTAGATACAAAACTTGGTTGTTTAATTAGTTGTCTAGCCAAAATTAAGGATGTCAAGTGGTAAGTGGATGAGCTCAATTCGGAGGTTTTCGTGTTTGGAATTGAATCCTCCCCCTCACCGGAATCAAGTAACGAGTGAGTCTTCGGTGAATGGTACTGCAAACTTAGCAACAAAATGGATGAGTTGCGACGTCTGCGTGGAGGAGAACAAGGTGTGTAAATGTGATCCCAATGATGATGGCCAGTTAAAGGATGAGATATTGATCAATGACATAAATGTTGGTGAGCAACATATGAAGGCTAATAGTTCTTTTACTCATTCTGTCATCAACATGGTTGGGATGCTTATAGGTAATATTTTACTGCCTCCTTTTCTTGTTTGCCCATTATTTGTTAATGACTAACACATTAAAAAAGGGGCATTTCTACAGGGACACCAAATTTTGACACCAAAAATTACATCTGTTTATTTTATTGATTGGAAACCAATCATAACAGTTGCTGAAAAAATATTAATTTTATTTCAGCCCCTCATAACACTTTTAAAAAACAGATGTAATATTCTGTTGTCAAATTTTAGTGTTATTCTAGCAAAACTCTTAAAAAAGTCTTTCTACTATCATCCTGTTGTACGTAGGATATTTATTCTTAGTGATTCTTAGTGCGTGGGTCAGTGCATGCAACTATAGGATTAATCAGTTCTCATCCAAAGAATGATGGGGACACCCATGATTTCAAGGAAAAAAAGAACATAAAATAAAATGACTAACAATATGTGTTATCCTTGTGATAGAGATTGAGGGTCTAAACAACATTTTTTGTTTGTTTGTCATATTTTATAGGTCTTGGACAACTATCAACTCCCTATGCTCTAGAAAATGGTGGATGGGCTTCAGCATTCCTACTTGTAGGGCTTGGGATAGCATGTGCATATACTTCACATTTGCTAGGAAAATGTCTCAAAAAGAATGATAAGTCAAGAAACTATTCAGATATTGGACATCATGCATTTGGAATGAAAGGAAGGGTTATAGCTTCAACCTTTATCTACTTAGAGATATTCATGGCCCTTGTTTCCTACACAATCTCACTTAGTGATAACTTGAGTACAGTGTTTGCTGGAACAAACCTTCATATGCCATGGATGCACCTAACTACATCTCAAATATTAACAGTGATAGCAGTTATTGTGGCACTCCCTAGTCTATGGTTAAGAGACCTCTCTTCAATATCATTCCTCTCGAGCGGCGGAATTCTCATGTCACTTCTCATCTTTATCACTGTAGTTTGCACAGCAGCATTCGGCGGTGTTAAAGCTAACCAGTCAATTCCTATGCTTCAACTACATAATATTCCTGCAATATCTGGCCTGTACATATTCAGTTTTGCTGGCCATATTGTTTTTCCTGACCTTTACAAATCAATGAAGGATCCATCCAAGTTCACCAAGGTACGTAATAAAATTCCTTTTAACACACTATTAATTTTTATACATATATAAAGATTGATCATATAAATATTAATCATGATTTTTTATATCACTAAAGAAAAATGACTTTTAGCAACAGTTTTAAGAAACATCAAAACGGTTCTAAGAAAACCGTTGTGAAATTTTTTTGCAAGATATATAATGAACAACATTTTCATGCATAAAACCCTCGATCTAAAAATATTTTTTGAGGTAATTAAAAAATTATTTAGTATATACATGTTAGATATATATAGAGTGAGATATTAATCTCGGCTCGGCAGTTTGTATGGGCTATTAAGTTAACTTGTTATGATCATGCATCAACTTTGATCACTTATATTGGTATAATTCTTTTGTTCTTGTTATTGATCACCAAAAAAAAATCTTTTGTTCTTTTTCAGGTATCAATTGTGAGCTTCACCATAGTTACCGTCTTATACACAACTTTAGCCTTCATGGGTGCAAAGTTGTTTGGGCCTGAAGTGAACTCCCAAATCACCCTCAGCATGCCTAGACATCTTATTTTTACTAAAATCGCGTTGTGGGCAACCGTGCTAACGCCTATGACAAAATATGCACTCGAATTTGCCCCGATAGCGATGCAACTCGATCATAAACTTCCCTGTTCAATGAGTTCTAAGATGAGGGTGCTCATTAGGGGTAGTGTAGGGTCCTTGCTATTGATAGGAATCCTAGGTTTAGCTCTCTCAATTCCTTACTTCGAATATGTTCTTGGTCTCACTGGTTCCCTTGTTAGTATTGGCATTTCTATCATTTTTCCTTGTGTTTTCTACACCAAAATATTTTGGTCTCAACTCTCAAAACCTATTTTGGTTCTCAATTTGATCCTTATATCCCTTGGTTCTCTTGCTGGCCTATTTGGTACAGTCTCATCTTTTAAGTCACTCATAAAAAGCATACAGAGAAGCCATTCTTCACCTTGAGCTAGAGGAGGATTAGAATAGATTTTCATTTCCATGTTTTTTTTTTTTTTTTTTCCTTTTCTTTGTTCTCTCATCTTGTAAGAGAGGTACTCAGGTATACTATGTCGTATAAATAAAATGTATGGTTAAGTTTTTATAAGAAATAATGTTATCCTTATGTAAGTATGAAATGAGTGTCAATTTAGGTTTTTTTTTTTCTTCTTTTTATTGAAAATATAATGTGTAATTGAATAAGGTTATAAATTAAAAAATATCACTAAGCGCGCTTATAACGTAAGACGGAGACATGATGTCAATATGGAGCGAAATTATGAATTGTCATGGAAAATAACTAATATTCACGTCTTCCTACGCCCGATTTACACTTGTGTGTGGGTCCCTATTAAAATTATTTAATAATATATGAAACTATTGCTGCAAAAAAAAAAAAAAATCAACCCTTAGATTGATTATTTCTACGGGGATCTATTTGTATGACAATACTAATTAGCCATCGTCACCATTATCATCATCACCAATTTTTTTTTTTAATTACAATTAAATTAAAGATGAATCCCCTTTGTGGGACTCGGGACATCCATGTTTCCAAGAGTCTTCCACTATTATCATCACCATCATATATAGATATGATTCACCATGATGACCATCATCATCACATGAAACATCAACATCATCACCCATCACCATTCTCATCGTCGTCATCAAGAATGATCCTATGGTTATTGTTATCATCACCATCATCATGATTACCTATCATCATCATCTTCGCCATCATGATCATCATCACACAGTCAAAATCATATGATGCATGACTATCATCGTCATTGTGATTGTCGTTACCATCATCATCATCATCATTAGACTATCGTCGTCAACATCGAACCAGTGGCGAAGGCAGGTGGAGTCCCATGGGGCACGTGCCCCATGGGATTTTTGAAATTTAGTAAGACCCATGTCTTACTTGGAGTAAAACTCTAAAATAATTAAAATTTTTAGTAAATTGAAGGACCCATGTAATATTAATGGCCTATTTTTAAGTATTTTTTTTTTGAGGATTTGGTTGTAAAGTGGGATGTTATTTCTAAAATAAATCTAATAATAACCCTGCATCCTCTGCATCCTTTTCAACATATAACCCTTTTTCCCTAAAAAAGAATATTGTTAATCTAATAATTATTATTCAAAAATTTCTATTGTATTGTTAAACTAATCTAGAATTTCTTCAATTTTAAGACTTGTTTGTTCTAATATAGGTTTTTTTTACTGATTAGCATTCAGTTTAGAGTTTTTATTTATTTATTTATTATTATTTTGATCTTTAAATAATAATAATTTTTAATTTTTTTAATGTATTTCAATTTACCTTGTTTGTTGATAAGGAATTCAAAATAAATACTCAATCCATTTAGTATCCGAATCTTTAATAGTTCAATATCTACTTGGTGCCCCCATGATGATGAATTTCTGGCTACTGTGTCGAACCACATATCCACATATGTGGTGGTGGTGGTTGGAAGTCTCACGGAAAGTCCAAATCTCATCAAACTGTCAGATTTGAATTTCCGTGAAGGTTGGAATTCCAACCAGGGCAGTCCAATTTTCCAAACGTAAAATTCGTTGGAAATCTTTAGAATGGAGTTTTACTACACACACCCCAAATTTCGAAATTTCCTCCACCCAAAATTAAACCGACCTCGCCGATAAAATCTCTCGATTTCTCTGTCAAAGCTCGACTACCTCCATCAATGGCGACGATGCAGACTGGTTCTCTGGCACTCAACTAGCTACTTAAAAGGTTCTCTCTCTTTCCATTTAAAATAGCAGAATCAACAGTACTTGGTATTTCGATTATGGAGATTCACATCCTCTGTAATTGTGTTCATCATTTTCGAAGAAGAAGAATCTCCTTCTTCGGTATCTCTCATCTGAAACCCTCGTTTTTCTCTACAGTTCTCTCTCTCTCTCTCTCTCTCTCTCTCTCTCTCTCTCTCTAGAAACGGAATGTAGTAGTTTCAGTGTTCGGTTTAAGTAGTAAAGCTTCTTGCTTCTCTTTCTCTCTCTATATAAAATTTAGGTTTTAACCTTAGAGGGTTTGAACGGATGGCTAGAGGTGATCAGAGGCTCTCAATTTCTTGTGGGTTTTGCTATCTGATTGGAGAAGAACGTTGGGTTTTCATGAAATCTGTGGTTGGGTTCTCTTCTTTCTCTCTCTCAATTATTTTTCTTTAATCTTTTATGGGTTTAATTTTAGGATTTAAAGAGGGTTTAATCTGGTGGAAGTTCTCAGATGTTATAAATGTCTTATGGGTTTTGTTTTCTGGTTGAAAAAGATAATTGAGTTTCATGATCTGCCGTTGGACTTTGATCATTTAACATATTAGTTCCTTAATCCTTATTATGCTTTTATGTTTTCTAGTTCTTTTATTTTCCCCTCAACTTTTATTTCATTTTTCTGTTAGAAAACATGAATTAGTCTTTCTGTTTGAGTCTCTTTACTTTCAATCACTTCGATTTCTGTTTGGTTTATTGTTTTTAATTATGGAAGTGATGGAAAATAGAGATAGTCTTTTTTATGTTAAAAATGGAAAGAAATAAGTCTCTTTCTGTTTCATAGGAGAAATCCTTGTCCTTGAACAGAAGCAGAAGTTTGGGTCCTTATTACTAGTTTAATTTGCAACGGAAAAGAAACTCTCAAATAAGCAAAGATAAAAAAAGATTCCAACTTTGGTGAACTCTTGCTTTTATCATGTCTTCTTGAAATCTATGTTGGTCGATTTAGTATTAGTTTCTACTACCAATTATCAGATTTCTTTGATCATGTCTAGTTGTTTTTCTCTTGATGCAGGAAAGATTTAGTGTCATGGTGTTTACATTTTTTTTCAACTTTTAATGTTGGTCAATTTAGTATTAGTTTCCAAGGTCTGAAATATTTAATTCAACTTGGTTCTGCATGGCAAAATCATTTGTACGTGTTCTTGCTAGAGCATAAGTGAGTTTAGTTTGTATTAGGTGTGTTTGAGATTTTTCTTTTCAAGAAATTATGGTTGTATGAGTCTGAAATATTATATGTAATTGAGCTTAAAAAACCTTTCTTTCAAGTTCATCTAATAGATTTTATTCTTGTTATCCTTAAAAAAAAAGTCATCGATTTCATTTAATTGAGTTTCTTCTTGTTATCATTTTAAAAAAGTGCCAGCTTGAAATGCTCAAATCCCACCATTCTTAGCTTTCATTCTCATCAGTAAAAAAGGAGAAGGGGTGGAGCCTCTTCCCCCATTTAACCATGAATTATTATGTTTTGAACCCCACAGACACAACATTGAGATGACAGTTTTAGTCCTCCTTATCCTCATCACCCAACATAAATATAAACAAGACTTCTATGTTTATTTTTATTAATACTCCCTTATTTTTATGTTTATTAGTGGTATATGTTTTGCTCAGTCATCTTCTCAACTGAAAAGAGTGATTTCCTTTTTCCAGTCTCAAAGGAAGGATATTAGAAAAGGTGACAAGGACAAGAGGCAGGTCAAGAAGCCACAGCCCTTGGTTAAGGAGATGTCATCACCAAAACAGATAAGTGAGTCAAGTAGTTGGTACATTTGCATTTGCACATTTTCTTGGTTGTATCTAAGAATTGACAGTTATATAGCGAGAGCTCCCCGGTATTCCAAAGGCTTTATATTCATTATTCATGCTGTTATTTTGTGATTTTTTCATTTTTTTCTCATACTTTCCCTATTGTAATTGCGTTCTTTTTTTAATAGATGGATGCATCTTATCTTGTTGAAGACTGTTGACTGAAAGATAATTGCAGCTTCTGTAATCATGGTGGGCTGGCAGAGGCATTTGCAGTCAATAATTCATCAAGCTGGTAAAAAATTGGAGCAAAATTGTTGTGCAGCTGTCAACTTTTCAAGTACTAGTATAAATTCCTCTTCAACATTAGGTATATAAAGTTTCTCTCTATATATAAATATATTGCACCCCCCACCTGTGGGGCCCACAGAGATGATTGAAGGGCTGATTTCCGGTGAGGATATTCTCCTCACTATCTAGATCACCCTGTCCAGAAATTAATCCATTCTAAGACTTATAACCCCATCAAAAGTTTGTTGGAAATCAATTTTTTGTTGGTAAGAAAGATGCCTCAACTTTGCCAAAATTTTAAGGGCTGATTTGAGCAGTTTATAAGTTTTAGAACGGGCTAATTTTTTTATATGAGGATGTACATGGTGAGCAGAACATCTTCACCAAAAATCACCCCTTGGATGATCCTCCTTCATGTATGGGGGTGCACAGGGGTGTTCTAAATGGGGTGCAATAGCACTCTTTTGTCATTAAGGGTAATTTTGCCTTAACCTTTAGTTTTTTATTCAATAGGAGGGATCATGCACACGTGTCCTTTTTCTTCTTCTCGTTTTGCTTTTTCTTTTTCTTTTTTTCCATGGTTTTAGTACTTAGTGGTGTTCGTTTTTATTTAGGCATCTAAATCTGATTCGTGTGATTCTAACCTTGAACTATGTAGGATCTTCAAGTTCATTTGGATGAACCCATTAACTGTCAAAATCGGTTATCAGTTCATAAACACCCATAGGATCTTCAAGTCAGACCTTCATCTCAAATTTAGCTTAATCTTTTAGTTGAATAATCTCTTTAAAACTCTAGCTCTACCAAGAGGTAAAAGCATTCAAACTAGTAAAATTCACACAAGTTAGATTCAGATGCCTAAAAAAAACAAACACCACCTAAGGTTATCCAGACAACCAAGTCCTAGACACCGAGACAGAAACCCAAGTCAAACCTAAGAAAACCGGAGAAGTTCAGACAGCCAGAGTTGAATCACTATGATCCTGAGACACATTGGTTTTTAGAGCAATTCCTGACCTTTTTCTAGATTACTTGGACGAAACAACTTGCAGATGTCCTAGCCGTAGACATTCAAGTTGCAATATGCTCTGTTAAGTGTGTAAGTTGTTATTAAAGGAAAGTTGCTGGAATACTTCTTTTAATTACACAGATATGAGATACCTCTTCCAACCTTCTAGCCGAAGACTTGAAAGCAGTGGTCTTAAATGCTCCCTGTAGTTACTTTGCTCCTCATGTAAAACAGGATGGCCCTGTCATTAGTTATGGAAATTTGATAGTTAAATAGCATGTTTTTTTTTTGGCAGGTCAATTTCGTTATCTAAACAGAACATCAAATTCTTCTTCTACAAATATTCTCCGGCCTTTTCATCAGTATTTCCAACAATTGGTAATACAAAACTCTTACCTTCATAGATTGAGATGCTTGCCTCTTAAATTGAGCACATTCTGTACAATCTAAGGTTTATGTGGTTGCGAACTCTTCATAAGTTGTTGTCTATCATCTTTAGTGCACCATACTGTCCAAATTGAATATTGGACCTAATCGAATGAGTAACTTGGATGGCTAATCGGCAGGCCTCTTCTTGGTTGTGGCATAGTTCCAAATATACTTTTTGGGGCAAAAAATAAAAACATTAGATGAAGATATTAAGATTGTCTTAACAGTGTAACATTGTTTCATGTACTGCATTCAAGAGCTTAATGCATATAAAATGATCTAGATTGATTGTTTGGAGCAGTTTATAATGTATGAAGGGTATGGACAGCTGAAGCTGGTTGACCGTAATATTCTGTGAGACATGGAGATATATATATATGGTGTGTTATGCCAACTGACAAAGCAGACCTTAAATGCCTTTACATATCTACAGTTTGCCCTACATATTTTTTCTTAAAGATATTTTTAGTCCATTATAAGTATAGGATACATCTTACTGCAAAAGATTTGTAACCCTGGAATATTTGTCACACTAAATATAACCCTTGGGATACTTTTTCGCGCCAACCAACCCGTAAATGTGTGGACCACCCTTGGTGAGTTGAGACAGAAAAATCAGCTTAATGTGCTAATGTTAGACTTGGGAATTTATCTAAGGAGTTCGAACTTGGAACTTTTCATTCATGAAGGTGCTCATGCTGCTCCAGATAACAAGAATGTTCAGATCTAAGAGTTAGGATGTACCTATAAAGGTAATTTATTGTGTGTAGACTCACCACGCAGTGATTCATATATTTCCGGTTCAGCTGCACCGGAAAGCACTGCCCAGTGTTTGACATAAACAACACTTGGAGCAGGTATTAGCAATCAACACCCAGGTTTCTTTTATAAGCGGTGGCAAAAGAATAATAAATATAATGATACTTTAAATTGTTGGATAAGTGTGTCAATATGTGTTTGAGACATGAGTTAGAGAGTACAAATTCATAGACGACAGTTTGTTCCATATAGTCAATGGACTATGTTTTGTATTTTTTATTTTTGAAGAACTAAACTGTGGAATTGATTCTTCTCTTTGGTACTTTTATACTGTTAAGTTTAGTTTGACATCATTTTTTATAGCAGGGAATTTCCACTTCAAGGAAGTTGCTTGAAGAATCATCCTCTGATCTGACGCATGTTCCTTCTCCACTGTCCTCACCTCTTTTGGCACTGAACAGTGGGAAAACTGGGAGTCAAGCTGTGGTCTCTAAACCTTCTAAAGTTCAAGCGGTGTTGAAGGCCATAAAGCAGGTACAAACAGCACTTTGGTGAACCTCTTACTATATATGATTGCTAAGCTTCATGTTCTAAAAAGTTTTCTGTACTATACCAATAAAAATACTAGGAATGTTGGGTATCTAATGTCAAAGTCAAGCATTGGTATTGAAATTAAGGTTCTGCAAACCAAATAGAAATTGAGGACTCAGATCTTATATTTTGAATATCTTTTATTTTTTATAATTGAGAATATTATTTTGGAATATTTTAAAAAGAAGCAAACATTCTTCTATAAAAATAATTATTATAATACATTGTTTCTTGGGTTTTTGGGTATCTTATGATATGTATAGTATCGATCTATGCTATTTTAGAGAGAGGAGCAACTTTCCGGATGGTTAATTGAGACTCTGTACCCTCTATCCTCATTTTTCTAGCTAACTTATATAAAAGACCATATGTATGTATTTGGAATTTGTTAACCATATGCATGGTTATTTCATATATAGATTGTAGTTACAAACTATAAGACTCCACCTTCGATTTCCTCTTTACTATTCAGTAGTAGAATTTGTGCATTTGTGGTGGTTTCAGAGTCCCAAGAAAGTTAATCTAGTGGCTGCATTGGTTCGTGGAATGCTTGTTGAAGATGCTTTATTGCAACTGCAAGTAACAGTAAAGCGATCGGCAAAGACTGTCTATCAGGTAAACCTGTATGTAGTTTACACTTTACACTTACTCTAGACTTAGCAAGGTCTCAAAGGGACCAAATATGTTCATTTTTGTTTCTTTTCAGCCTACAAATGTTTTCCTAGTCAAAGTCTATTTTCATTCAATTCTCTCACCATGAAATTTTTTACTTACAATTTTTCCATTAGTACAGTTTTAAATCATCATGGTTTAGCACTATGAGCTGGTACCAAATTTCGTCCTTAATTTTTGGTATTTCTAGGGTTTCAAGTTCTTGTTACATTTTCCCTTTATGTTTTTGCATATCCATTCCAATTCTTCTGTTTGGCTCAGGGAGGATGGAGATTAAAAGTAAAATATAACCAACAACTAGATATGGATTCTGTCAATCAGTCTCACTATGATGTAACTCTGTTCAACTTAAATTAATATTTGCTAATGCAGGTTATACACTCAGCCCGGGCAAATGCGACACACAACCACGGGTTGGATTCAGACCGGCTCCTAATTGGTAATTAACTTATTAAGTTGTTAAAATATTTTTCAATTTGGAATTATTTTCCTTTTTCCATCCAACTGATTTATTATATTATTTAACGAAAGACATTAATTGTATCCCCCTTGTTATTTTCGTGGACAGCTGAAGCATTTGTTGGAAAAGGGTTCTTCAAAAAGAGAGTTTCATATCATGCGAAAGGCAAATCTGGAATAAAAGTAAGGCCAGAGTGTAGGTTAACTGTGGTAGTTAGGGAGATGACCCCTGAAGAGGAAGCTGAGGTTGCCAGGTTGAGAGTAAGCAATTTTCGCAAGCTTACAAAGCGGGAGAAGCGACTGGTCCCTCATAAGCTTATTGAGACTACCCCTGTATGGGCCCGTAAAAGCAAAGGAAGCAGTCAGGATATGAGTGCTATGGCTTGAAGCATGCCACCGTTTCACATCAAGTAGAATTTTCAAAAGAAGCTTCTTGCAGAACTACATTTATCTTAGTTGATTCAAGAGGTAAACATCTTTTTGCTTCAAATCAAGAGCAGCAAGTTGTTTTCTACTTAGGTCCATAAATTTTTTGTTTTATGGGTCCAGCTTGTTATGTTATGTTATGTTCCTCTTTGATTAGAATTTTCAAAACAAGCTTCTTGCAGAACCACATTGGACTAACTTGAAGCAAGAGGTGAACAATTTTGGTTGAAATCAAGAACAGTATGTTGTTTTGTACTCATAAGGTCTTAAATTTTTTAGTGGTCTTCTTATTTTATGCCCCTTTTTAAGTTGAATCATCTACCTGACTGACAATTCTGAAAGTACTGGTAGCAAATGAATGGTGGTTTTCATTTGGATCAGAATGAATAGTGGTGGGTTTCCATGGATTTTTTTTTGGATGTTGAAGTGACTTCGAGTGCGATTTTATTCGCCCAATCGTAAGGTGGGTAAACAACACCACGAAATCCTATGGGTGTTTATAAACTGATAACCGATTTTGACAGTTTATGGGGTCCATCCAGGTACACCTTTGATAGATAATCCTTTGGAGAGAGAAAATGGAGACCCAATTTTCAATTACTTGAGAAATAGATCTTATGAATGACAGACTTTGGAGTGAGAGTGTTGGAGCAGTTAATTAAAAAATGTTCCTAGTGCTAAAATATTTTTGGAGCGAGAACGTTGGAATGTGGTTCGGAGTGCTAAAATATTTTAAAAGTGAGAACGTTGGAATGTGGTTCGGAGCAAGAACGCAAAAGCGTCAATTCTATACTACGGTTTTGGTTACTAAGGGCAGACCTATGATGTTAAAGAATAAAAAAAAGTAAAGAGCTTGTACATGACAGATTTTGGACTGAACTCACCATCATTGTGGGAGAAGGTAAATTATGAAATGAAACCCGTGGGAGTCCCTTGGAAATGGCACTGCAGCTCTCACGTCTAAGAAAAAGGCTGCCAGTCCAGGGAACCCGTGTGCTCTTTCCACATGACATGACCCGTTTGTACCAGTCTGGCTCATTCCATATGGCCCAAAATATATCTTATGTTTGATTATCAGCTTGAAAACAGCTCAAATCTACGAAAGAACTACACTTTGTACATAAGGAACGTTTTTAGTGTAAGGAACAAGTGCAACACAAATACACGTACTCTTGTTCCTTATAATTAACCATGCTCCGATGTTGGTGTGTGATTTTGAGGTGCATCATGCATGTTAGATGACCTCGAGTTTTGTGTGTGTAACGCCCCAAATCTCGAAACTCAAAATCTCTAAGAAATTGAGTCGCATCTCGAGGCGTTAAGCTTACTACACGAGGTGATTAATGAGTACTAAATACCTAAACAGGGTTTTATGAACCTACATCAGAGTTAAGCTAATCTAGTTCGTCAGAACTTTAATCACCTCTAAATATGGTTNGCATACACCGAATTATGCGTATATAATGGGAAGATTTATAAAATTACTCTATAATACAACACCCAATACATACCAATACATATATATAGTATATATACACAATTAAATAATATTTAATGGTCAAAATCAAAGTCAAAATCGCGGGTACCTTTGGTGCAAATCTAAATTGTGTTCCGAGCTTTGATTTGATATCACTCGGTGTCCGATTTTCGCGCATGAATAGTCAAAATTCGATAACTTTACGAGATCTATCCATTCGTACGGTTCGATTCTTCAAATTACCCTCCGATCGAAAACTCATTTATTTAATTTAAAGTTTAATTATTTAAACACTAAGTTTAATTATTTTAATAATTAATTGGTTTCGCGGTCAAATCGTTGGATTAGACTCTAACTGACTCGGAAAGACATTGACTGGTCAACTAAATTATTTTGGGTCGTTACAGTGTGGTGGCACTCAGACCCTGCTTTTCTGATATTTAAAAGAATAATGCTAAACTTACAGCAAAATCTTAGATAATTTTCTACCGAAAACTAATCCAACGATAGAATTATTTTTTATATATCTTCGCGATTCACATTTATTCCAAAGTGATATATATCCACCGTAGAATTCAGTAGGAAATTCTGTAAGCTTTTCTATAAGCCTAGCATCACTATATTTAAAAATCACTCATACCTTGTTTAGATGACGAGAATAGAATTGCATTAAGCTTAAAATTATGTTCTCTTAAAAATGGGGAATAGTAAACCCAAATGATTCCCACCAGATTTGATTCTAAGGCAAGTGCGAGAGGTGCGATGGCACAAACCCTTCAATTTTAAAAGTCCCTAATTTTTTTTGTATCACCTCACATAGTTTCACTTTGTCTTTCGGATCCACAAAAAGACGATCCAAGGGCTTATTCCTTGTGAGGATGACTTCTCACCATGTAGATCCTCCTCACAATATGTCACACAGTTCTATAACTTTAAACCCAATCAAAATTCAGTCAAAAATTGCCTGTAAAAATAGATGGTTCAAAAAGTTTAAATGTTCAATCATTTTCTGTGAGGTTAAAAGTCTTAAAACGATGTCATTTTCTTGTTAGGATAATCTCGATAATGAAAAATATCATCCTTGTAAAAAATTAACCCTCTGGGTCATTTCTACGTAGGCATGTATGTGGGTGTAAACAAAATGTAAAAATAAATGAGATGTTTAGACAAAATTACAAATTAGTGTGTTTTATGTACCCGAAAAGGGTCCTATTTTCAGTTTTTTGCACAGGACCCTTTAAATACCATAATGTCAATTAGGTTGGGCTGGCCCGAAGCCCGCTCGTTCGGCCCGTTGATTTTTGGGTCGAGCCTTATTTGAGAATGAGCTGGGCCGAGTTTGAACAAAAAATAAGGCTCGAATTCAAGTTTGGGCCGAGCTTGGGCATTAAAGAGCTCGGCCCAATTTAGGCCCGGTCCGAATACTAATTAACATATAGTTATAATTTTTAAACCCAATATATACATCATTTATTATTATTCTTTTTGAAACCATCGAATTAGTTATTCTTTTCCTTGAAATCCAACACAATTTATTCTTTTTTTTTTTTTGAAACACAACATATTATTTATTATCTTTTTTGGAACTAAACAACTCATTACTCACTTAAAATAACTATAGTTGAATCTAGAATAAATGAGACACAACTATTTTATACTTTCTTAAACAACTAAACCTCATATCCTAACCATTTGAAACTCTAAACTCCTACCCTACAACTCACGACCATAATCAAGCTTCTTTGATATGTTTTCTTCAAGGATTTCAAGGTAGAGTGTATCTTATGTATTATTAAAGATAGAAATCTTGTATGCAAATAAGCATTATTAAGTTTAATCGCAATTATGAATTTATGATTCTTGATGTTCTTTTTATTAGAACCGTTTGATTATCAATTATTTTTAGATTTTTGGACTTGTACGTCGTAGCGTATATATTTTTTGAGCAAGCCCGAATTCGACCCGAAGCCCGAAATTTTATGTGGGCCGAGTTTGGTCAATGATATTTAATTTTACTTCGGGCCGAACTTGAGTTTGAGAATGACAAATATATTTCAGGCTGAGCTTGAATACCCCTAAGCTCAGCTCATTTAGCTCAATTGACAGGCCTAATAATGTCCCACTCTCTAAAAAATTACATACCTAAAGATGCAATTCCATTAGTGTAATTCAAACATGAAGTCCGAGGCCATTAAAAGATCATCGGACGGAGTGTATGCAACTAAGGGAGCAGTCAGCAGTGCAACCTGTACCCATCAAAGCTCTAATAAGGAATAATCCACTTTCGCTATTGGTCTCTGTCCAAGCTTCTTCTTTCTTCCCTACCACAAAAGAAAGAAAGAAAAAAAAAGAACAGAAAGAGACCACTACCTAAAAATCTGTACAAATGAGTAATCGTTGTCAGTAAGATATTTGAGGATTCCTTATTTCATGGGCTTGACCTAAAACTAGGTCCAGGCCCCAGGCCCATACCCAGGCCTACTTCACAAACCCAACCAGAAAAAGGATGGTACTGGGACCCATTCAAATGCTAGGTAGTGACCTCACTAGCATTGTCCACGTGGGTACTTTAGATTTAGATAAGGGAAAGTACTATAGAACCCTCCCCTATGCATGGCTACCTACACCTTAGGGCACATTATTAACAGAGGTTGCTTAGGTTAAGCTTTTCTAGAGACCTAGTGAGGATTAGGGTTAACTTTAGGAGGGTTAGCGGATCAGCAGGTTTATAGACTATAATTTATCAAACTCTAACCTAGGGATGGAGTCATGATTTTTTATTTTTGAGAACTTGGATAAAGGTTTTGTGTTCTATATGTTGAACTATTATTAGTTAAAGGCGAGCCATAAAATTTGAGTTATGAAAGGGGCATCTTGATGATTTAAGGATAATAACTAAGAATGTAAATGATAATTACAAAAGATAAATTTAAGTTTAGAAATTTTGGCACCCAAAGCCTATGTAGACACATTCCCGCTCTATTTTTGACTAGTTTATGAAACGAGGCACTTTTTCAAATCTTAACTATTGCTATATAAAAACATGGTAATGCCTCAGAATTGACCCTAATTTTGGTAAGGTTGACGAGTTACAAATAAGAGAAATGCTTAATCTTAACTTAAACTCATTTAGCCATTGGTCAAGTTAGAGTAAGGTTAACACGAGTTAGGATTAAGGGTCATATTTTGCTAGGTCTACAGTATTTTCACCTCCAGTAGACTTAGCAACAGGTCGAGTTAGGATCGATCCTAGTAGGTTAGTGGGTTGGTGGGTTAAAATTAGCCAACTCTAACTAGCTTATGAAACGACTCATTTTTCTATATAAAATAAAAAGACGAGTCATGGCTGACCCTAACCCTAATAAGGTTGGAGGGTCACATGTCAGAAATGCTCAATTCTAATATTTACTTGTTTAAACAACGGGTGGAATTAGAATAAAGTTTGATAGATCCAATTAGGGTAGAGTTGCGGGTCGGATCATGTTTTGCCACCTCTACCATGTGTTAGAGCATCTCCAATGCAAATGTCTGAAAATGTCTTGTGCTTCCTATGTGGCATATTGCCCAAGACAATGTCTTCCTCATTATCAGGAAAAACTTTATAATAGACATTCAAAAATAAGAAGTCACCTCCAATGCAAAAGTCTTCACATGCTTTTTTTCTTATGTGGCATTTAATTTGTAAAAAATGTAAAATTATTTTTGTTAAAAAAATTGGCGGTAAAAATCCCACTAAAACCAAAAAAAGTTTAGTAACTGTAAAAAACAGTTTTTCTAGGGCATAAAAATAAAAACATTTTTTTATTTCACTAATTTTTTTTATATTTTATTCATAATTAGTGACGTGGATGTGAAGACATTGTGAAGTTGGTTGTCTAGAACTAGACAATGGGTTTCACAATGTCTTTCATTCTCATTGCCACGTCAACTTCCACTTTTGTCTTCACAATTGCATTGGAGAAGGTTTTTTGGAGCAAAAGTCTTTCTTTCCTATGTGTCACCTACTTTTTATCACATTCACAACTGCATTGGAGATGCTCTTAGTCTAGACTCTAGAGAGAGAGAGATGAGAGAGAGAGAGGAACTTTACCTTTGGTACACAAGCGAGTGATATAAAAGTCTGAAGCCCCAAAACGAGGTTCCTCCTTTTTATGATGTTGTTGTCGGGTGGATTATACTAGTCCTTTCCTCCTCCCTTCACCACCACCACCTTAAGCTTTTTTTTTTTTGCTTCCTTCGCCGCCATCTTCACCACCACCAGATTCCCTAAAACCCAAACTGTAAGTCTCTCTCTTTTCATCATCTACTTTATCTTTCTCTCCCTTAATTTCTTCTCTGTTTCCTCATCTCTGTCTTATAATTCTATAGTTTTTTCTTATACTTAATTTGAGCTACAAATGAGGTCTAGGGCATCAAAAGTGGGTTTTGTGAAACAGAGATACCAAATGAGATTAGAAAAAAGAATGGCTTTTTGGGTTGAACACTTTCCTAATTTGGGTTCTGTTTCCCAAAGATCGGTAATTTGTTGATTCTAAACGTTTCTGGTATCAATTTTTGTAGACTTGGTTCATTTTCTTGTGAGTTGATCAAAATTAGCATTCTGGGTATTTGTACTCTTTGAGATTGTTAATTTAGTTCTGGCTTTTTATAGGGTTTTCCGGTTGGATTTTCTCTAAAGGCGCTGTGTGTATTTTGATTTTTTTTTCTTTCTCATCAGAAGAATTTTGACAGTTTTCCGGTAGTTAGGTTTTGTAAGTTTTATTGTTGTGATGGAAAGTGTAGGTTTTGGGTATTTTGTATTTGACTTAGATTGTTATACTTAGTTATTTTGCCATGACATAATATGAATTTCTCTCAGGTTTGAACATTTTTGTACAGGTACCTGTCCAAGCAGTAACTCTGTGTTTGCTACCATTTCTAATTGAGCTTGAATTTGAGATTGATTATGTTATTTTCTTAATATCCTTCCTTGGGTATCAGTTCCAAACACAGACACAACTGCTACGACCTCATAATATTTGTATGGGTGTCATTGAAATGTCATTATGCATAATAGCTAAAACATGGAAAGCAATTTCAACTTGATGGAGAAGTTTTGTGATTCATTCTATGATAATCTCCTTAAGTTTTAAACCATTGATGTTCTTTTTATCCATATTTAGTGGCATATCCCATTGATTTCGCATATGGGTGCCTTGGTGGTCTATCCATCTCTCATGGTTAAATGCTGTTTCGGAGGGGTTTCTTTTTGGAAGGAGCACAAGATCGAAACTATTAATTGGATTCCAGTATCAGTTTTTGACTCCAAGGTCCTCATTAGTTATTGATTTTCAATTGAGTCAACCCATTGCCATAGACATTGACAACCAATCGAAAAAACAATTATAATTGACATTCACCAATTTTTTAGTGCAAGACAAAGGATGCCGCTTGACAAACCTCTCCTGGTCAGGAAGACTGTATGTCGAGAAAACTATATATCAAAACACCTAACCTTAGCAATGAAGACAGCTCACGATAGACTCAAACAACTTATAGTTATAGAGTAGTTGTAATTCCTCTCAAACCGCCAAACTCTTTCTTTGACTCGGAATAGCCTGTGGCGCTCATCCATTATGCTTTAGGAACAATGTTAGCAGCATTGGTGGTTTGATTTTTTTTTTTCTTTCTTTCTTTACTCTATTGTTTTTGTTGCCCCTAATTACACCCACTTGTGAGTTCTTTATGTTTAACTGAATCACTGTTGGTTCCTTACTCCTTTTGCCAAATTTTCTTTCTTCTCTTTTCTTTTACTTCTTTCATTGAACTATACTGTCTAGGTGTGTATACTGACAGATTTAGTTAAGCATATATCAGATTCTGCAGGTTCACATCAATCCTTGGTATTAGTCTTTTTATTATTAATTCTTGATCCTGCATGTAATTTTGTAAAATTTATCTTTATAATAACAGCATAAAATTATGTACTTGAGCAACCAATATTGATTCAGTTTGTTTTGAGGATCCTTCCCTTCGTTGTCAGGGCTTCTATACCATGGCTGATGCACAATCAGTTGCCACACTTATAGACTCTACAACAACTAAGATACAACAGCTTCAACAAGCATTTGCTGAGCTTGAAAACCATCGAGCTGTATCCTTGAACCTGAAATGGAAAGAACTGGAGGCCCATTTCCACGGGCTTGAGAGGTCCTTAAAAAGAAGATTTGACGAGGTGGAAGACCAGGAAAAGGAATATGAGAACAAGGCATCTGAGGCCCGCGAGCTGTTGGAGAAGCGGGAAGCTGCAGTTGTGGCCAAGGAACATGCGTCATTGGAGAGACTCCAAGAGAAGAGAGATGCTGCTCTCTTTGCCATTGGAGATGCCATCAAGAAGTACAAGACATCATCTATAGAGCCTACTATTGTTAACCATGAGGACCACTCTGGGGCTGATGCAATTGTGGAAGAGAAACCCCCTGATACAGAAGCTGCTGCCGTTGATTCAGAAGAAGTGAAAAAGATTTCCGAAAATGAAAATATGGAAGCTAAACCTCGTCCAGAGTTGACCAAACTATGTGAAGATATGGACTCAAAAGGACTCCATAAATTCATCTCAGACAACCGCAAGAATCTAGCTGCCATTCGCGAGGAAATCCCACTTGCATTAACAACCTCAGCAGACCCAGCTCGTTTGGTTTTGGACTCTCTGGAGGATTTCTACCGCATAGAACTGCCAACCTTGGATGGGAAGAGGGACTCTGGCCTGTTGGGTCTCCGCAGAACTTGTATCATGTTGATGGAATGTCTTGCCCAATTGTTAGCAGATACTGAACGAGTTTCTTTTTCTGATGTTATCACGGATGATATCAAGGAGCAAGCAAAGTCTATTGCTGAAGAGTGGAAGCCAAAGTTGGACGATCTCGATGTTGATGCAAGCAGTGGAAACTCCTTGGAGGCTCATGCTTTCCTACAACTTCTGGCCACTTTTGGTATCGCTTCTGACTTTGATCAGGAAGAAATATTGAAGCTAATACCAACTGTTTCTCGTCGCCGTCAAACAGCAGATCTTTGCCGCTCACTAGGTTTAGCAGAGAAAATGCCAGGTTCGTGGTCTGCTTTTGTACTTAAATCCTTTAACATGTTTCTTTTTTTACCTTCTAAAAAATGCACTCGTTTGTTTGGGTTTGATGGGTCAATAATTTATCAACTCACGTTGTTGATCATCTGGACGGATAACCAACCCAATCAATCAAAGACATCATGTTAAACATCCCAGACAATACACATTTTAATCCGTTAAGATCATCTATTAGTTGTCAATATTGCATCTGTAAAGTGGGGTCTTTGGACCTATGTACCCCTACATACAAATTCACTGATAAAATAAAATAAAAATATGTACCCCATACAACATGAGGGAACTCTTTTCTGTTTAGCTGAGAAAATCTCCTGATGGATTTCCCATACAGGTGAGGCTCTCAGCGGGATGGTCGAGATGTATCATGTGTGGCACTTACTAGTTATAGAGGATAATATAGAATATGAAAATGTCAGTTGTGAGTTCGTGGCACTTATGTTCATGTTGAATCTACTGTCAACTTATTCCTTTGATTTATCAGGTGTGATTGAAGTGCTGGTGAGTAGTGGAAGACAAATAGATGCTGTTAACTTGGCTTATGCATTTGAACTGACTGAGCAATTTTCGCCTGTACCCTTGCTTAAGTCCTACTTGAAGGAAGCAAGGAAAGCTTCTTCACCAACAAAACCTGGAAACACATCTCCTACAGCCGAGGTGCGCTTTTTGTCTCCAAGTTGTTTTGTTACAATGCAGTATTTCTTAATGCTTTCCATTCTCGCACACCTGCGAATGCTGCTGTTCAAACTTCAAACTTTTTTTTTTGTTGTGTATAATGCTTCAAATAACTGTGGTATGGGATTTCTAAATCTAGGTCTTACCTGTGAGATGGATGTCGTAAAACTCATACTTAAAATTGGTTTCTCCTTGACATATGGATATTTTGTAGACCGCCAACTTTTGGTTTAATCCATGCCTCAAAATTTGACTTTCAGACACTGTTTACTTATCTGCTATGCTTGTACACTAGCCATTCAGGATTGGCTGGATTGCCTGCCAGTTAGGTCTTTGTCAGTACAGGCATTGTAGATACTTACTGAGCTTTTCTATATGAAAATATTGCCTTTATGATATTATCTTCCTGGTGTTGCATTCCTTATTTTCTGAAGCTTCTATGAGAAAAATGGTTAGTAGACTAGTAGCAGGGCATTCGCCATAGAAGTTTGGGGAGCATATATCAAATGATGGTTATCCCCATTTTTTATTGGTGAGATTATACTCGTATGGATGGTGAGATCATACTCATAGAAGCTTTTTATTGGTGAGATCATACTCACTGCTTAAACCATTGTTCTGATTTCAGTAAAATAATGACTAGCTTTTCCACAAAGCAATGTTCGAAACTCAAAATTAGGTCAAGTTCCTAATCAGTATGGATGGAGACCAAGAACTAATTTCGAATCTCCTTGTCTAGTGCACTCTGTATTGCAAATTCCCGTCTATGAATCGATGGGGGAAAAGCTCAATCAGTTTGCCAACATTTAGGTGGTGGACTTTTGTCTAAAACTTCTGCCGAGTTGCCAACCATGTGAAAATAACCTCATATGAAGTGCCAAATACATATAATCATTATCTTAGTCATCATCTAACCCTTGCCAGTATATTTGCAGTTACTCGAGCTAATATTGTTATTTCATTACATTCATACCTAAAAACATGTTTTATGTTAGCTCTCGCTGCTCTCCATATCTGTTGTCAATACCTCAATCCATTTTCCTTTCGGTTTTCTTCTCTGCCTATTAGACCTTCCACCAGATAGTTCTCTCTCTGGGGCTCTCATTAGTCTTTTTTTGCAAAACTTGAGGAAACCATCATACATTGTAGGCAGTATTATATAACTATTTTATTATTTCTATTAACATAACTGAAATCATCTAAACTTGCTGTGTTTCAGAATGAGGTTAACGAGCGAGAACTAACTGCCCTCAAAGCTGTGGTGAAGTGTATCGAAGAACACAAACTTGAGGAGCAATACCCTGTTGACCCTCTCCAGAAACGGGTGCTTCAACTAGAGAAGGCCAAAGCCGATAAGAAGAGAGTTGCTGAAGCTGCAAAGCCTCAACCCAAGAGGCCCCGTGCTAATGGTGGTGGTTATGGACCCCGCATCTCTAACATCGCTGACAAAAGCTTCTATGCTGCAGCACCTGATAGGTATCCACCGTACAAATATGACAGGCACTATATATACCCAGGACCTACCAACAGTCATCCTTCCTCGCTTCTGGGTTCTGCAACCTACAATCTCTCACCCAACCATGGAAGCTACTTCGGAAATGGGTATCAGTACCAAGCTCCATATCTGCACTAAGTAGAAAAAGGTAAAAACTTGATATGATGATCTTCCTCTTTTTAACTATTAGTCTTAATTAACCCCTTTTTCCAGCTTTTTGGGTGTTGCAATGTATGAACAAACTTAGTACTTCGGAAAAAAAAAAAGAAAAAGAAAAAAAGAATAATCAAGTGTTGTTCGTGTGAAATGGGAGTTTCCCTGAGACATTTATATTTACCCAAACACTTCAAAATTATACCCATTTCGCATACTTAGTTTTTAGTTGTAAAAGATGTGTGCATGACATAATCTTAGCTTTGTGCCAGTGGTGCCTGGGTACCTGAAGATGACATGTTTCACTTATTCGAAGAAAAAAAAAACAGATCAAGGAAAGACCAGACAACATGTTTCTAATGATATTTGCTTCAGCCTTCAAGTGGTTTCATTTTTTTTTTTTTTGATTAAGCCAAAAACTATTGGATAAGCCATTGAATTGGATGGATTTTAGATAATTTCAGATCCAACAAAATGGCACGCATTTGACAGGACTGTTCGATGATCGAGTTGTTTGGAATTTAGATGCGGATTAGTTTATTTATTTATGGTAAACACATCATATGATTAGGACATGATTTTTTTGTGAGGTTATGTTATGGGCCTTATATTTTGGCATAAGTTTGTGGGCAACCAACTCAAAACTAATTGGCAATGAGTGGTGTGACTTAGGATCATTATATATTGAGTTTGTTAGGCTCTTATATCTCATGTGGGGTTATTCTCATCACGCCCCCTCACGGTGACGGAGAGCACGTGTGGTCGTTGGGCCTATCACGTGTGGGTTTGCGCTCTGATATCATATTAAGTTTGTGGGCATCTAACTCAAAACTAATTAGCAATGAGTGGTGTGACTCAGGATCATTATATATTGGGTTTGCTAGGCTCTCATATCTCATGTGGGACTATTCTCATCATTTTTAGGGCCCGTTTGGTTCGCGTTTGGAAAACTGGTTATCAAAAACTAAATCACACCTAAATTAAGTACATTTTGTATTACATCTAAAACTGTTTTTTGACTTTATTATGTAATCTTAAATGTTTTCATTGAGAACAAAGAATACAATATTTTTTTGTTTTATAAAATCCTACATGATTATGTTTTAAATTCTAAAACAATTTTGGATGTAATACAAAATGCATATTAATTTAGGTGTAGATTAGTTCTTGAAAACAAGTTTTTGGATCAGGTCCTTACTTTCCTCTGTTTTTTCCTGAGTGGTGGATAGTGATACGATGGATGTTCGCTATTTTTTTTTTCAATGGGTGTGAGTTAAAAATATGTAAATTTTGTTGTTGTTAGATAGTACAAAATGCTAACATTTGTACTTCAAAGATGTAAGAGGTCATCATTTTGTTATCAACATTTTGTTTTCACTTTCACCCAGCAACAAACAATTTTTAATTTAATTCAATATGTATATTTTTTTTATCAGATTAATTCAATATGTATATTGGTAGCATATTATTTTTTAAGAATGGTTTAAAACCCAAGTGATTTCAATTACTGTTAATTAGTAGTCACGGGATATTTTTTGAAATTTGATTTAAAAAGTTTAGCAAAGGGACAAAATGTTGGGTGGAATTATATGTATATTATATCTGCACAATGCATCACTTACTGTATTTTTTTTATTGTCATTTTTATTGTCTTTCAGTTGTGACATATTCTCACACCTCTCGTTAGGTCGTTTTTAAATTGACGGAAATACCTTCCTAACCTAAGCAGTAAGTAAGGCAGTACTACACCAATCTCTCTAATTAAAAAAAAAAAAAAAGTACACCAATCTCATACACCCAAAATCTTTTATTCTCAATTTTTTTTCAGCATATATGCACAACATTTTAACAGAGATTATACATAAACTATAGTATTAATTCTAAGCATGGGAGTAGGTATAAACATAAATCCTCACGTGCGTGTTTTTGTTTGGGGGGCTTGGGGCGGTTTTTGTTTTATGTTGTTTGTGTTCTTCTG
>MVGT01003750.1:7985-20417 GCA_002174775.1 Macleaya cordata | reverse complement strand
GATGTCAACTTTGAATGTGATCCGAATTCACTGGGAGCGTGGATACCACGAGCGTCAACAAGAAGACACTGCAGGTTGGCTGCAGCATCTGTCCAACAGAGCTGTTCACTGGCATCTTCACTACTGGCCTGTGCGTCTGGAGTTTCTGAACACATATGGTCACAACATCGTGTCGATCTTGAGCTTTACATAGAGGACCTTTTATTGCCTGCTTCTTATCCTCAGGCAATACGGGATTAATCAACCTGTACCAGATCTTTCCGGTCATTTCTTTGGTCCTGCACCTATCACCTCTCGCATCATTATTGAGCCACTGATCTTTCCAGTGGAGAATCCCATACATGTGGAGGGATACCGTCAATGGCTACTTCCCTCCTCACTTTAGCACCTGCAAATGATGCTGCTGACGGGCATGGAGGAAATGAAGAGGATTGATCGTGGCTTCTTTGTTTGCATGAAAATGAAAACCAAGGAACTCCATTAGCGATGAGCCTCTTTTTTTCGTTTTTTCTTTTTACTGTTTTTTTTTCTTTTGAGGGTCCGTTGGTGTTATTTCCCTGCAAAACTTGTTAGTTGCCATATGAGCCAGGTAAATTAAATAAAGAGAGTTTGGAATGTGTGCACCTTTGCAGTTTATTTATCATTTTATGTTCGATAAATCCATCAATCGTGCCATAACCGACAACTTTCACATGCCACTTATCATGACCCTTCATGCAAAAACAACGCGTATGTTAAAACAAAGCATACACGTTTTTTTTTGAAAATTTTTTCTAAAGCATATACGACAAACACGTGATATTTTGTAAATCCCTTTTATCCTTTGGGGATTTTTTTGCCTCAGACACCTAAACTAGAGCCATGTAAAACATGCCCCTAGGGTCCTAGATTTATCCTCATAGGCTCCCCGCCGGACAAGGTTTTTTTTTTTTTTGAAAAGTGCAGAAACAAGGCAATTAGACCCCTTAGCTTGGATACGATTATGAATACTCGCCCGAATAGCAAGAGTCACGTCGACGTGTCGCCACTTTCTTTAGTTGACCTTGTATTACTTCACCTTTTAACTTCTGACTTCGCTCATTGGATCCGACGGATACCAACCTATCCGAAGACTTGAGTTCAACGCTGATATCGTTACCATTAGGAAGTCGCGTTCCTTCTGGATTAAGGTTGTCTGCACGTTTACCTATGTTGTAGCTTGCTCTTTTAGTTGTGTCTGTCGACTAGTGCTCTGACTCTGAGGGTGTTGCACTTCAAAGCTCACAAATGCGGATCAAATTTTCTCAAGTCTTTATTTTTCAGACCACGAATTCTATTTTTGAATTTTTTTTTCTCTTCTTCAGTTTTTGGAGGTCCACCACGCTTCCCGTTGGCCAAAAACTCGTGTCGCTTTCAGGGTCCATGAGGTCTTATAGGTTGTAGCGTGGCTTAGGTTGACTAGAAAGAAAGGATAAAGGCTTGAAAAATTGATGAGTCTGACTTTCCAGGGTTTCCCCTCTTTTTACTACTGCCCCTTCCTTAACTTAGAGCTTGTGAGCGTTTTATTGCTTTGTTTTTTTGGATTTTCTATTTTTTTATTTTTGGTTTTTCAATTTTTTTCGATTTATTTTTTGAATTTTTGGATTTTTGGATCTTTTTTGGTTTTCAATTTTTTTTTTTTAGTTTTTTGATATTTAATTTTTTTCGATTTTTGGATATTGTTGCCCCTAGGGCGAAACACATGTACCAACGAGAAGATAAAATCTCTCCGATTTAAAGAGGGGATTATTTGCTATGTACAAAGGAAAGGCTTAGGCTCATTTTTGGACCTCAGTCGGCTTCACTTGCCCCTAGTCTAAGAGTCGAGTGGTCAGCTCAAGCATAGTACTTCTTAAGTTGGTCCGCATTTGTAGGCCTTTGATGCTCAATCCCATCAAGATCTGTCAATCGGACAACCATTCCTGGAAGGATGTTCTTAATGATGTAGGGACCTTCCTATTTAGGTTTGAATTTGCCCTTTGCGTCAGAATGATCTACGGGCCTGATTTCTTTCAGCAGAAGGTCGCATACGCTCAAGTTTCTTGGTCGGACTTTCTTGATAAAGCTACGAGCTATCCTTTGTTGGTAAGACTGTGCATGACATGCTGCGTCCATCCTTTTCTCATCAATGCAGTTCAAAGCGTCTACCCTGGACTGGATCCAATCGGCTTCATCCTCGGTTCCTTGCATTAGAACACTGAGAGTTGGAATTTCCATTTCGATTGGAAGCACGACTTCCATTCCGTATACAAGAGAGAATGGTGTCGCCCCTGTTGGCGTTCGAATTGAGGTGCGATAGGCCCATAACGCATAGGGCAACTTGTCGCTCCAATCCTTATAAGTCACAGTCATCCTTTTCAGGATCTTGACTAATATCTTGTTGGCAGCCTCCACCGCACCATTAGTTTGTGGCCTATGAGGTGACGAGTTGTGGTACTGGATCCTATATTTGTCAAACAAATGGCGTACCTCAGAATCGATGAAGTTTGAACCATTATCTGAGATGATTTCGTGAGGCACTCCATATCTACAAATGATGTGATTTTGGATGAACTTCGCGGTGGGGGCCGACTTGATACTTTTACATGAGATTGCTTCTACCCATTTTGTAAAATAGTCGATTGCGACGATGATGTGGTCATGTCCACCAAATGAAGATGGGCGTATCTTGCCTATCACATCAATCCCCCATGTTGAAAAAGGCCAAGGCGACATTAGACAGTTCAGGTTTGCCGGGAGAACATGGATCAAATCTCTGTATATCTGGCATTCATGACATTTTATGATGAACTTTTCACAGTCAGTATCCATTGTTCGCCAGTAGTACCCATACCTGTGGATATTTTTAGCCAACATTCGACCACTCATTTGTGGACCACATACTCCAGTATGGACTTCTTCTAGAATGTTCAGTGCTTCATCTTTGTCTACGCATCTTAGCAATGTGTTATCAAAAGATCTTTTGAATATATGACCTCCACATAGAGAAAACCCTGAGGCCCAAGGTCTAATAAACTGTCAATCTATCCTGGTCGTGCCTTCTGAATATTCCTGGGTCTCCAAGAACCTTTTAATATCTGCATACTAAGGCTCCCTAAGCTCTTCCTCTTCGAACTTTTGCGCTTGGTAGCAGTATGCGGGTTCATCTATTTGGATTACCTCAATTGGTCGAATAGTAGCTCCTTCCGGAATAGTTAGCCAGGATGATAACACTACTAAAGCATTTGCACAGTAGTTTTTGTTTCTGAATACATGATGGAATTCGACTTCATCAAACTCGACGACCAATTTTAAGAGGTACTCATGATAGGGTACCAACTGTTCATTCTTCAGCTTCCACTCACCCTGAACTTGCTTAATGATCAGAANAGAGGGGATTATTTGCTATGTACAAAGGAAAGGCTTAGGCTCGAACTCGTTTTCTAGCGGAAATGAAGTTTCAACTGGGTTCTTTTGGAAATTTGGATATCGGCCAAAGAAATGCCTCATTTTTGGACCTCTGTCGGCTTCACTTGCCCCTAGTCTAAGAGTCGGGTGGTTACCTCAAGCGTAGTACTTCTTGAGTTGGTCCGCATTTGTAGGCCTTTGATGCTCAATCCTATCAAGATCTGTCAATCGGACAGCCATCCCTGGAAAGATGTTCTTAATGATGTAGGGACCATCCCAGTTGGGTTTGAATTTGCCCCTTGCGTCAGAATGATCTACGGGCCTGATTTCTTTAAGCACAAGGTCGCCTACGCTCAAGTTTCTTGGTTGGACCTTCTTGTTAAAGCTACGAGCTATCCTTTGTTGGTAAGACTGTGCATGACATGCAACGTCTAACCTTTTCTCATCAATGCAGTTCAAAGTGTCTACCCTGGACTAGATCTAATCCGCTTCATCCTCGGTTCCTTCCATTAGAACTCTGAGGGTTGGAATTTCAATTTCGATTGGAAGTACTGCCTCCATTCCATATACAAGAGAGAATGGTGTCGCCCCTGTTGGCATTCGAATTGAGGTGCGATAGGCCCATAACGCATAGGGCAACTTGTCGCTCCAGTCCTTATAAGTCACAGTCATCTTTTTCAGGATCTTGACTAATGTCTTGTTGGCAGCCTCCACCGCACCATTAGTTTGCGGCCTGTGAGGTGACGAGTTGTGGTACTGGATCCTATATTTGTCAAACAAATTGCGTACCTCAGAACCGATGAAGTTTGGACCATTATCTGAGATGATTTCATGAGGCACTCCATATCTGCAGATGATGTGATTTTGGATGAACTTCGCGGTAGGGGCTGACTTGATACTTTTACACGAGATGGCTTCTACCCATTTTGCGAAATAGTCGATTGCGACGATGATGTAGTCATGTCCATTTGATGAAGATGGGCGTATCTTGCCTATCACATCGATCCCCAATGTTGAAAAAGGCCAAGGCGACGTCAGACAGTTCAGGTTTGCCGGGGGAACATGGATCAAATCTCTGTGTATCTGGCATTCATGACATTTTCTAACGAACTTTTCACAGTCAGTATCCATTGTTCGCCAGTAGTACCCATACCTGCGGATCTTTTTAGCCAACATTCGACTACTCATGTATGGACCACATACTCCAGCATGGACTTCTTCCAGAATGTTCAATGCTTCATCTTTGTCTACGCATCTTAGCAGTGTATTATCAAAGGATCTCTCCTGGTCGCGCCTTCTGGGTATTTTTGGGTTTTCAAGAATCTTTTAATGTCTGTATACTAAGGCTTGATAAGCTCTTGTTCTTCTAACTCTTGTGCTTGGTAGCAGTATGCGGGTTCATCTCTTTGGATTACCTCGATTGGTCGAACAGTAGCTCCTTCTGGGATAGTTAGCCAAGATGATAACACTGCTAAAGCATTTGCACAATAGTTTTTATTTTTGAATACATGATGGAATTCGACTTCATCAAACTCGTCGACCAATTTCAAGAGGTACTCATGATAGGGCACCAACTGTTCATTCTTCAGCTTCCACTCACCCTGAACTTGCTTAATGATCAGAAGAGAATCTACGTAAACCATTAATCTTTTGACTGATAGGGCAAGGGCTGCCTTTAAACCGGCGATGCAAGCTTCATACTCTACTATGTTGTTTGTACAAGAAAACCCTAATCTAATGGCGATAGGTGTTCTGACTCCTTCAGGGGATACAAGCATTGCCCCTACTCCTCTGCCTATCTTATTGTGGGCTCCATCAAAGTACATTCTCCAAGGTGCCACTTCGTCTGCTTCTTCTGGTTCTATTGCCAATATGTACTCATCAGGGAATTCTGTTACCACTGTTGTTTTATCTGGAAGTGGATGGGCGGCAAGATGGTCAGCTACTGCTCTTCCTTTTATGGACTTTTGTGTGACATAAGTTATGTCGAACTCTGACAAAAGCAGTTGCCACCTAGCGGTTCTCCCAGATAATGCTGGTTTCTCAAATAGATATTTGATTGGATCCATCCGTGCGAGCAGCTGGATTGAGTGTGACAGCATGTAATGTCTGAGCCTTTTTGCGGCCCATACCAGCGCGAAGCAAGTCTTCTCTAAAGGAGTGTATTTTATCTCGTATCCAGACAAAGTCTTGCTGATGTAGTAAACAACTCTTTCTTTACCGTTATCTTCATGGTATTGCCCTAGAGCTGCTCCCACTGCAGTGTCAGTAACAGAGATGTATATGATCAAAGGTTTTTCCGAGACAGGCGGGACCAGTACAGGAGGGCTCAACAAGTAATCTTTAATTCTGTCGAATGCCTTCTGGCAATCTTCATTCCATTTCTTGGGAACATCTTTTCTTAGCAATTTGAAGATAGGCTCACAGATGGGCGTGAGTTGAGCTATGAATCTGCTAATGTACTGAATCCTTCCCAGAAACCCTCGAATCTCTCTTTCGTTGTGAGGTGAAGGCATATCTGCAATGGCCTTCACTTTGGCTGGATCAATTTCGATACCTCTGTGGCTGACGATAAATCCTAACAGTTTCCCTGATTTAACCCCGAATACACATTTACTAGGGTTGAGCCTTAGCTTGAATTTCCTTAGACGCTTGAAGAGCTTGGTCAGGTCCTTGATGTGATCATCTCTTCTTTCTGATTTGGCAATCATGTCATCCACGTAAACCTCCAATTCCTTGTGGATTATGTTGTAGAAGAAAGTGGTCATGGCCCTTTGGTAAGTGGCTCCCGCGTTCTTAAGTCTGAACGGTATTACTCTATAGAAATATATTCCCCAAGGTGTAATGAACGATGTCTTCGCAATGTCCTCTTCTGCCATTTTGATTTGATTGTATCCGGAGAACCCATCCATAAAAGATAACAAACCGTGGCCAGCAGCATTGTTGACTAGTATGTCAATATGTGGTAATGGGAAATCATCTTTCGGACTCACCTTATTGAGGTTCCTGTAATCAATGCACATTCGAACTTTTCCATCCTTCTTAGGTACTGGCACAATGTTAGCTATTCAATCTGTATATGTAACTGGGACCAGGAACCTTGCATCCAATTGCTTGGAGATTTCTTTTTTGATCTTCACTGTCCATTCCGGTCTCAATCTTCTGAGCTTTTGCTTAACTGATTTAGCATCAGGATAAGTAGGTAGCCTGTGAACCACCATTTCAGCGTCTAGTCCTGGCATGTCCTCATATGACCAAGCAAAGATATCTTTGTATTCCTTTAGCAACTCAATCATAGCCTCACGTTCGTCTGGAGACAAGGTGGTACCAATCTTCACCAACTGAGGTTGGTCTTCGGAGTTCAGGTTTATTAATTCAGAGTCTTCCTCAGTTGACGGTGACCTATCTTCGTTACGATCCAGCAACTCTTGGATCTCCTCAGGCATTTCATCCTGGATAGCGACCCAGTCATCTTCTTCGGGCTCGTATTCATATTCATTGTCAATTTCGAGGTCACACATTTCTTCTTCAAAATCATTTATGCACAAAACATCTTTTTGTTTTTTTGAATTTTCAAATTTTTTGTTGCTTTCGAAAATATTTCGATTTTTTTGGTTTTTTGAAAATAATGGAAAACTTAAAGCAGAAACAAAATCTGTTGGGGACTACACTTCTTCCTCTTCAGACGAGGATGCCCCTTCTCCCAATTGATTCAGGTTGTTTTTTTTGGGTGCCCGATGTTGTGGCACCAGGAGACTTACCTGCAAAATGGTTAGTATCGACAACAGGATTATCATTAATAGAACGAACAAAGAGATGAGGTTGGAGGTCTGTCGCTTCCGAGATCATATTGACCCATTGCGTACCTCCGAGGCTTTCAGGCGATTCCCCTTTTGACCTTTTGGGGTCAATGTCCGCCTGGTGATTGATTGTTTGGGGAGACGCCTATGTTACCCGTGTGATAAGGCACTCTGATGCGATCTTTTTCTTTCGAACCGGCTGAAGGCGAGCTCGGAATTGCACTGCTGTCATCCTCTTCTTGCAAGGAGGGAGATATTTGCGGTATTCTTCTCCTGTCCTCTTCTTGCTCAGTGGTTTGAAGGTTGCACGATATTCTTCTGCATTTGCCCATTGGGTCTTCGATGCTATATACTCTTCGGCAGTCATTCTTCTCAAGCTTGAGGTTGCTTGTCATCCAACTCTGATTCCTCGGAGATTGTGTGAACATTCGGAACACTCTGCTGCTCGGTACATGATTCTATGTATAGCTGGCTGATCCCTATCAGCAGTGTGTCATCCGGCAATTCTTGAACAAATTTCATGTGGGCCTTGATTACCTCACATGCCCCGAAAATGGAGTTTAGATTTCAGGTGAATTTCAGCTCACACGTGCATACTCTTTCACACGTGTGACCTGGAAGGTACCTCTTTTGAAATACAACCACCTCTTTTTTTTTTAAAAAAAAAATGGACACGACATACTCTTGTGTGCGTGTACGACCTAGTGGGTAGATTTTTTGAAATTCCAATGTTTGGAAATTAGACACGTGCATCTGGCGCATGTGAACGACCTAGGAGGTTCCTTTTCGAAATTGGACACATGCATATTTGATGTACGTGAACGACCTACGAGGTTCTTTTTGAAATTGGACACGTACATATTTGATGTACGTGAACGACCCAGTGGGTACATTTTTTGAAATTCCATTATTTGAAAATTAGACACTTGCCTCTGGCGCACATGAACGACCTATGAGGTTCCTTTTTTGAAATGCCATGTTTGTAAATTGGACACATGCATCTGGCGCACGTGAACGACCTATGAGGTTCCTTTTTTGAAATGTCATGTTTGAAAATTGGACACACGCATCTGGTGCACGTGTGCGACCCAGTGGGTACATTTTTTGAAATTCCATTGTTTTGACACATGCATCTGGCGCACGTGAACGACCTATGAGGTTCCTTTTAGAAATTGAGAGCATGTATCAATTGACTCAGTTCTTTGAACTCTCATAACAACTTTTGAAATTTGATTCGTACAGTGGTTGTAGAATATTTTGCTCCTAGTTGAGCGGTAAATTTTTGAGAAACTTGAACGAGTAATTCTACAGCAGAAAAATGCTCAGGATGGTTCTCTCAAAGAATATTCATCTTTTGCTCCTGGGGGAGCTGAATAGTTTGAGGGATGTAGGAGGGTAAATCTAAGGAGATGAACCTTTCCCTCTCTTAGTTAAGATGATTATTTCTTTCCGTTTAGCATGTCGCTATGGAACAAGCTTTTCTCTGTTGGAAGATGGACGAGAGGGTCAATCTAAAAAGAAGAACCCTTAATGAGTATCTCATTCTCTTTTCTTCCTCTTTTCATTTTCTGCCTTTAGATGAGCTGTCACTTTGAGGGTGAGGAGGGCTAGTCTAGAAAAAAAGAGCCCTTGGATTCCCCTCAAAGTTTTTATTTCTTTTGCTCTTGAAAGAGTAGAGCTCTCAGGGGTTTAAAGAGAGTAAATCTATGAAAAAGGACTCTCAGGCATCTGCCCCTAGCAAAAAGTTTTTTTTGTTGTTTTTTTTTTGAAAACACAGAGAAGACTAGTCAATATCAAAAAGCCTCTACAGTGAATTATGCCTCGAAAATTGTGCGACATGGATGCAATCCTTTGGGTTAATCCTAGGGATACATCTACCGCTACTACATGCATGCAGGGCTCAACTAGACTGAATTTGGGTAAAGGTTCGGGTCACCTCGGCAATATATACCTCGCAGTCCGAAGACTGGTCATTAGTACAAGGCGGAGGGTGTGGAGTTTCGGTCGTTATTCCCATATGACCACCCAGTCGGGACAAGACCTACCGCAACTACGGGTTTTGTTTCCTATAGGATCGCAAAGAATATGAGATGCAAATACAAATGCAAATGAATGGGTGCGTGCAGTGTGTGTGTGCAAGCCCGAGAAGTGTATGATCATATTATCCGTAAAATTCTTTAATCGCTTTTCAAGTTAGATCCCTATAATCCCCAGTGGAGTCGCCAGTCTGTGGAGCCAGAATCCGGCGCTCACCACGCTCGAGGGAGACTCGCACGTGGGAGACGCACAAGTTGGATTCGCCCACCTCAGAAGGGGTATGAATGTGATGTGTAAGGAGTCGCCACCTGATTTATGGGAATCAGGACCGTGCGTGGATACAAAGTACGTCCACGTCACTGTGCTCTAAGCACGTAGGCCTGTCGATGGCACGCGTCGCTTCCTTTGCTGCATTCAGACAGATGGATGTATGCACATTTCACTGTAGAACTATTTGATCATGACACGTAGATTTAGGGGGCTTACTTACCATAGTGCAGTTGTTTTTGTGTATGTAGAATAACTTAGTATCGATCATATATTTCCCTAAAAGTCTTTAATTGCAAAATAGAGGCCGTCCCCACAGACGGGCGGTTGTTGGGTGCCTAACACCTTCCCAACCCGTACCTAGATCCTCTTACCCATTATCTCTGTAACGCAGACCATCTACTTTGGACTATCGCCATGGTTTTCTCGGAAAACTAGATTTAGGTCGAAAATAGATTCATGGACGCTCTTAGACGTGAATCTGTAAGAGGACGATAAGCAGATTCATTGACGCTACGGGGCATGAATCTGAGAGACGACGATAGTAGAGAATCTCATAGACGCAAGTGGAGAATCTAAAAGACAGATTCATGGATGCTCTTGGGTGTAGATCTAGAAGACGACGATAGTAGAGAATCTCCTAGACGCAAGCAGAGAATCTCAAAAACAGATCTATGAACGCTCTTGGGCGTAGATCTGGAAGACGACGATAGTAGAGAATCTCCTAGACACAAGCGGAGAATCTCAAAGACAGATCCATAGATGCTCTTGGGTGTGGATCTGGAAGACGACGATAATAGAGAATCTCTTAGACGCAAGTGGAGAATCTCAAAGACAGATCCATGAACGCTTTTAGGCGTGAATCTGGAAGACGACGACAGTAGAGAATCTCCTAGACGCAAGCGGAGAATCTCAAAGACAGATCCATGGACGCTCTTGGGCGTGAATCTGGAAGACGGCGATAATAGCGAATCTCCTAGACGAAAGCGGAGAATCTCAAAGACAGATCCATGGATGCTCTTGGGCGTGGATCTAAAAGACAGCGATAGTGGAGAATCTCCTACACGCAAGAGGAGAATCTCAAAGACAGATCCATGGACGCTCTTGGGCGTGGATCTGAAAGACGACGATAGTGGAGAATATCCTAGACGCAAGTGGAGAATCTCAAAGACAGATCCATTGACGCTCTTGGGCGTGGATCTGGAAGACGACGATAGTGGAGATTCTCCTAGACGCAAGCGGAGAATCTCAAAGACAGATGCATGGACGCTCTTGGGCATGGATCTGAAAGACGACGATAGTAGAGAATCTCCTAGACGTAAGCGGAAAATCTCAAAGACAGATCCATAGACGCTCTTGGGCGTGGATCTGAAAGACGACGAAAGCAGATTCATTAACGCTACAAGGCGTGAATCAGAGAGAAGACGATGAGCAGATTTATTGACGCTACGGGGCGTGAATCTAAATGGAGACGAATGTTATGACTCTCAAAGACGACAAAAGTAGAGTGTCCCGAAGGTGACAGTAGGCAGGTTCAGCCCTTAGGCGTGAACCTCAAAGACGACGATGGGCAGACTCTGCCCTTAGGCGTGAATCTGAAAGAGGGGTCACGTCCAACATAGGACATCCCCGAAGACGAAATGGGATCACACAATGTACGTGTGCCCAAGAAATGCGAGCGTCGATGAGACGCGAATGATGCATGTTCTATGGTCTAGTACCGCACGAAAGTATCTAAAGATTCCAAATCTGATTAAGGATGACCCTAACTCTATATGTATGAAGATCTCTAAGCTAAATGTGATGTATCTAGAAAAAGACGTGCGAAACAAAGGTGAGAGTAAAATAGGAATTTCACATCGAATGAAATCCTACACGCCTTCGAAAACAACACACAATCCTAGACTAATGCAACCTAAAACTACAAGCACGCAAAGCCTAACCCTAGGGTGAACTAAGCTAGAGATCTTAATCTCTATTATTGTTTGTTTTTAGGGTTTGGCAAGTTATCAGGCCCTTAGGCCCGACATGAGTGGATGTGGGTTCTTGGACCCACAAGGAAGAGAATGGGCTCTATGGCCCGAGCGACGGTGATGGGCATTGGGCCCTGGAAAAATGGATCTCGACCCGTGGGCCTAGCATGGAGGCGGGCCCTTAGGCCCTAGCCTGAGAAATGAGCCGTTAAGCTCATAGCCACCGATAGAGAGCCCGAAGGCTGAAAATTTGGGAGATGAAGGAGGGCCCGTGGGCCCACCACGAAGGGATGGGCCCACAGGCCCAAAATGTCTTATTTATAAGCTTATTAAGTGTTTTGGTCCCAAACTAGCAAAAATAATCAAAACACTAATATAAGTCGCGAACTATTCGGAATCAGTAAACAAGTGAATTAACGCAACTTATGATATCAAAACTTTAAGCACAAAGACAGGAATGCAAAAAATGTTTATGCAAAATTTTTTTTGCAAAAATGATGAAGTCACGTGCACGATGTCAATCATGTTAAACATGGCAGAATAGTGATATAACTCATGTCGAAAAAGATATACAATGCTCCGTGTGAAAAATGCATCATTGTCACATGTTCGATCATTTCATGTATGCATCATACAAAACATTTAATGCGAAAAATTTCAACTCCATAATCACGTGATCATCATATCGTATGCATGCATGCAACAAATCATCTCATGCAAAATTTACAGAAATCACGTAACATATGTTAAAAATCACATGATATGAAATTTACATTTACCACATTTTTATCGACAAAATTGCATGCAAACTTTCATTGAATTATGAAAGCACCGTTACATCATCATTTCATCACATGGGATGTAAACGCAACAATGGAAGAAAACAAAGATGAGATAAGGGTTATTACCTAATCGACGCGAGCCTGTCGACCCGATTGCAAGAAATCTCA
>MVGT01000615.1:96618-130123 GCA_002174775.1 Macleaya cordata | reverse complement strand
CTTACCATCCTAGGATGTCTTCCGGTGGTGAGTTGAGTTCTTCGGAGCCTTTGTAGATTTCTTCTCTTTCAACCGAAGTGAACCTAGACTCACTAGACTCTAACTCAAGTTACATTGACCATCTTGAGTTTACCTTTGACACGAAATTCGACAAACATAAAACATGGACCTTTCAGTACAATACGTATACTGAATGATATCCAGTACATACCGGAGTTGAAGAAGAATCTCATTTCACTAATGCAGTAGTGGTGATGAAGGGAGTGAAGGATATAAATTTGTATTACCTGAAAGGGAGTACTGTAATAGGTGGAGCAGCAGTTTCTAATGGTGTAGTAGATATCACTACCGGATTATGGCATATGCAGCTAGGACATACATGAGAGAAATCCATGCAACTGTTGATGAAGCAAGGACTACTGAAAGGTGCAAAATCCTATAAATTAGGATTTTGTGAGGACTGTGTGAAGGAAAAACAGACCAGGAAGAAGTTCAGCGCTAGAAAACACACCACCAAAGGCATCCTGGATTATGTTGACACAGACATTTGGGGGCCTTCCAAAATGGCATATTTGGGAGGACAACACTATTTCATCTCCTTTATAAACGACTTCACCAGAAGAGTATGGGTGTACACCATGAAGCACAAGGATGAAGTCTTGCATATATTTCTGCTATGGACAAAGAAAGTTGAGACAAAGACAGGTAGGAAGTTGAAAGCGCTACGATTAAACAATGGTGGTAAGTACAAGTCTGATCCATTCCTACAGGTGTGCCTCGATAAAGGGATAAAACAACACTTTACACTGAAGGAGACTCCACTGCAGAATAATGTGGCAGAACGCATGAATCCTACGTTGTTGGAGAAAGTACGATGTATGTTGTCCAATGCTGGATTGGGCAGAAACTATTGGGCTGAGGCGGTGAATTATGCGTGCCACTTAGTAAACCGTCTACCTGCAAAAGCTCTTGGAGGGAAGACTCCAATGGAGGTATGGTCTGATTTACCTATTTCTGATTATGATAACTTACGTGTATTTGGTTGTCCTGCTTATTACCATGTGAAGGAAAGCAAGCTAGATCCCAGAGCCAAGAAAGCAATTTTCTTGGGTTTCAAGTCTGGGGTGAAGGGATACAAGCTATAGTGTACCGAATCGAAGAAGATCGTGATAAGCAGAGATGTGACCTTTGATGAGACTGCAATGATAGAGAAGAAAAGATAGGTCAGAATGAGGGATATCACAAGCAGGTAGAGTTTGCTAAATTTCCAGTGAATAAGAAGGGGTCTGTTTAGACAGACCAGAATCCCACTGTACCATCAGACAGTGAGGGTTCAGATGAAGATGTAGCAGAAGAAGCAGAGGCACCAGATCAAGTGCCTCAACTAGCAGAAAGTATTGCGGTCAACATGCCGCGAAGGGACATTCGTAAGCCAGTCAGACTTATTGAAACAGTGGCATATGCTCTACCGATCATTGAAGATGAAATTCCATCCACATACAAAGAAGCAGTAAGGAGCTCATAAAATTCAGCGTGGAAGGAAGCTTTAGATGAGGATATGCTGTCTCTTCACAAGAACAAAACTTGGGAACTGGTGCAGTTACTGAAGGAAAGGAAAGCGATCGGATGTAAGTGGGCTTACACTAAGAAGGAAACATCACCAGGCACCAGCAATATAAGGTTCAAAACCAGATTGGTAGCCAAGGGCTACGCTCAGAGAGAAGGCATCGACTATAATGAGGTATTTTCTCCAGTTGTTAAGCATGCTTCTATTCGTATTTTGTTGGTTTTGGTTGCACAGTTTGATCTCAAGCTCGTACAACTCGATGTCAAAACAATTTTTTTGCATGGTGACTTGGAAGAAGAGATATACATGACTCAGCCATAAGGGTTCAAAGTTGCTGGTAAAGATAATTGGGTGTGTAAACTTGAGAAGTTCTTGTGTGGGTTGAAGCAGTCTCCAAGGCAATGGTATAAGCGCTTCGACAATTTTATGCTAGAAAAAAGTAGACACGAAGCAAATATGATCAATATGTGTCGTTAAGGTGCTCAAGGATGCTTCCTATATCTACCTACTTTTATATGTGGATGACATGCTCATCGCATCTAAAAGCCAGGTGGAGATTCAAAAGTTGAAAGACCTACTGAGTAAGAAGTTCGAGATGAAAGATCTCGAAGAAGCAAGGAAGATTCTTGGTATGGAGATAAGAGAGACAAACCCAAAGACACTGTTTGTCTCTCAGAGAAACAATACTTGAAGAAGGTCCTGCAGAAGTTCAGTATGGGTGACAAATCCAAACCAGTTGGCACACCTTTAGCTCCCCACTTTATGCTCAGTGCAAAACAGTCACCACAAACAGATGAGGAACAGAGGTATATGGAGCAGGTATCTTATGCAAGTGCAGTTGGGAGTCTTATGTATGCAATGGTGTGCACCAGACTAGATTTGTCACAAGTAGTCAATGTAGTTAGCAGGTATATGCACAATCCAAGGAAGGCGCACTGGCAGGCTGTGAAGTGGATTCTATGGTATATCCTGGGTACTGTAGATATTAGATTGATGTTCGGACGATATGATGTAGTTAGTCAGCTAGTAGTTAGTTATGTGGATTCAGACTATGCTAGGGACTTGGATAAGTTTCCGTCGACTACGAGTTACATCTTTACACTCGCAGGAGCACTGGTCAGTTGGAGATTAGTACTTCAGTCCACTGTAGCTCCGTCAACAACAAAGGCAGAGTACATAGCTATAGTAGAAGGAATCAAGGAGGCGATATGGATGCAGGATTTGGTGGATGAGTTAGGGTTCATTCAATTGTCTATTGGTGTCCATTGTGATAGTCAAAGTGCGATCCATTTAGCGAAGAACCAAGTCTGCCATTCAAGGACGAAGCACATCAGTGTAGGTTTCCACTTTGTACGCGAAGTTGTTGAAGATGGAGACGTTCATCTGCTTAGATTGGAAACACTGATAATCCAACAGATATGTTGACTAAAGTGGTGTCAGGAGAGAAGTTCAGGTATTGCCTGAATTTGGTGAACATTGTTTGAGTTTGAAGCACCTTCGGGTTATTGGTGCCTACTGGCGCATTTTGCAGCACTTTTGAGTGATTGGTGCTTTCGGGCGCGGTTGGAGCACCTATGGGTGATTGGTGCCATTTGTACATGTTGTGGTATAAGTTAAGCAGAAAGGTCAATTGTAGGCATTGGAGAGATTTCAAGCTAAGGTGGAGAATGATCAATGTGTTGGAGCCAATTGGTCGTGCGGCCTGCAAATCTCGCCAAGGTAGAGATTTGTTGGGTTTAATGGCTCAATTTGCATAGGATGACGATGATGGTAAAAATTTTAGTCCACTATAGCTCTGTCAATAGGGCTCATTCAATTGTGTATTGATGTCCATTTTGATAGTCAAAGTGCGATCCATTTAGCGAAGAACCAAGTCTGCCATTCAAGGACGAAGCACATCAGTGTACGTTTCCACTTTGTACGAGAAGTTGTTGAAGATGGAGACGTTCATCTGCTTAGATTAGAAAAACTGATAATCCAGCAGATATGTTGACCAAAGTGGTGTCAGGAGAGAAGTTTAGGCATTACCTGAATTTGGTGAACATTGTTCGAGTTTGAAGCACCTTCGGATTATTGGCGCCTACCGGCACATTTTGCAGCACTTTTGAGTGATTGGTGCTTTCGGGCGTGGTTAGAGCACCTATGGGTGATTGGTGCCATTTGTATATGTTGTGGCACAAGTTAAGGCAGAAAAGTCAATTGCAGGCATTGAAGAGATTTAAAGCCAAGGTGGAGAATGATCCATGTGTTGGAGCCAATTGGTAGTTGGCCTGCAATTCTCGCCAAGGTAGAGATTTGTTGGGCTTAATGGCTCGATTTGCATATGATGACGATGATGGTAAAGATTTCATGATGGGAAAAGAGGGCCGCTGACACGAGGCCACCGGCCACTCTAAGGCCGACGTCTATAGGATCCGCAAAAAAACTTTTCTCCTCGGCCGCGAACGACCGAAGGGAAACGATTTCTCGTATTCCTAACTGGGGTGGAATCATCTAATGTACTTATGGAGTCGCCACCTGATTAATCTGGAAATCAGGACCCAATTTTGGAAAATCATTTTGTTTTAGCAGAAAACTTGGCGATCTTTCGACTAGTCTGGTCTGAGTAGAAAGATTCTTGGTAAGGGAATCCTGGTATGGGTCGGAAAGGTGTTAGGGACCCGACAGCCGCCCGATTGTGAGATCGACCTCTACTTCACAACTAAGGGTATTTGGGTGGAATTTTATGATTAAAATTTATTACATTACGCTAAGAACGAGTGTGTACAAGAAAGGTAACTTCAAGCCCCTCTAGTATATGTTTAATGCAATTGAGGTTTTGGGGCAAAACGTAAAACACACTGACACTTAAATTCAAATTTACGTGTCGCAAAATTACAAATAGATTTGCGTCTATTCACATACAAGCAATGTTGGTCGTGAGCCTCTCTTCACGGCCAACGAGAAAACAAGAGGATTTATCACGACTATGCAAACTTGGATGCACAACAGACTAGTCCTGCAACAAAGTGTAAATGAACTCTGGACCATTTACACATTAGGTGGAATACACGTGACCATGAGTTGTATATGGGAATACTGGGGCCCACACACGTGCTCAAAATACGTGTGGCTAAACTGGGAAGCTACGCGTACGCACTCATGATATACGAGTATTTTTATTTTGAAAAATGATGACACGCGCAAATCAATTATGCTCGTGACCCAACTGGGATTTCCTTGGAGACACGTGGAAACTGAGATGCACGTGGCGACGAGATGCTCTTTCTTTTGAAAAAAATGAATGACATGTCTTAGGGAAGATCTAGAAGTCCTAATTAGAATTTCTAATCCCTAGCGTTAAACATGATCCAAATTTTAATATGCAAATACTTGGACTAAGTGACGTGCTTTAGGGAATATCTAGAGTCCTAACTAGGATTTCTAATCCTTAGCGTTAAGAATGATCCAAATTCTAATGCAAATGCCTTGGTTAGGTGATATGCTTTAGGGAAGATCTAGAGTCCTAACTAGGATTTTTAATCCCTATCGTTAAGCATAATCTTTATGTGACATGCTTTAGGGAAAATCTAGAGTCCTAACTAGGATTTCTAATCCCTAGCATTAAGCATGATCCAAATTCTAATGCAAAATGATTATGTGATATGTTTTAGGGAAGATCTAGAGTCCTAACTAGGATTTCTAATCCCTAGCGTTAAGCATGATCTAAAATCTAATGCAAAATAATGATTATGTGATATATTTTAGGGAAGATCTAGAGTCCTCCTAACTAGGATTTCTAATCCCTAGCGTTAAGCATGATCCAAAATCTTATGCAAAATGATGATTATGTGATATGCTTTAGGGAAGGTCTAGAGTCCTAACTAGGATTTCTAATCCCTAGCATTAAGCATGATCCAAAATCTAATACAAAATGGTTTGATTAGTAGAAAACGTTATTTCTCTTCTTTGTTTTGAAAATCTTGATTNATCAAACATTCACTTAGGCATTTCATCGAACACATTTAAAGTGAACTTTCAAACTATCATAACTTCTTCGTTTCACAACCTTTTTGACTCATTCTTGAACCCATTTTGTGTATTTTTTCATGATCTACAAGACTATATTTTTCATTTTTCATTTCATGCTTGTATGAAAAGATTCCAGCAAGTTTTTGGCCTCTTTTTATGGTTTAGTGACTTGAAATTCAACCCCATACACCCAAATGCTAGATAACATGGTTAAATGGTTGATATTTTTACCAAACATATCATTTTTGGCACTAAACATGAATTTCATGAAAAAAATCATTATTTAATGATGAGATGATATACAAAAGAAGCAAATCTTGTTAGATTATCAAATCACTTATTATTTCATGATATATGAACATTAACTAAACTAGTACTTATCTAAAATGATACTTGAAGATTCATATATGTTAAAAAATGATGAAAACGATCACTAACAATGTTATATTTATTCTAAAAAGGTAACTAATTAGTACATCAAAATAAACCCATAAAGTGAGATTCATGAAATGACAACATTTATTCACTTTCTTTTTAAATTACATCATACAACACTTAAAAAAGGAATCTCTACCACAAGTAAAAAAGGGGTGATGATCACCTACCTATTTTGCTTAAGATCCACCAATGAGAGAGTGATGAAAACCCATTGATCAGCCTTCCATTATGCCATGATAATCTCTTTTGTTGATGATAAATGAAGAAAATATAGTTTTCTTTTGAAAAGTGATGTGATCTACCACTAACTCTCTCTAAACCAACCTCAAAATGGAAAGAAAAACTCAATTAGTTTGAGTTCTTCCCATGACGAGTGAGGTTTGAATGTGCAAAGTTTATATTAGGATGGGTGGTGTAGATGTAGATGATGGTTGATGGTTAAAGATGGTAGTAGTAAAGAGTAAGGCTAAGATCTAATGGAAGTGAATTTACTCTCACCTAACTCTATTTCTTTCCTTCTCAAACTCTTGAATGCTTTCAAGCTATTTAATATAACTTATGAGATTTATTGAATGCTCATCAAGAGATCTATTAAATGCTCTCTAAGAGACCTATCTAATGCCTCCTACTTGAGATCTATTGAATGCCCCTAAGAGATCTTTTGATTGCCCTACTTGAGAACTATTGAATGCTCCTAAGAGATCTCTTGAATGCCCTATTTGAGAACTATTGAATGCCTCTTACTTGCTAGATTTCTCCTCTATTTATAAGAAAAAACTAGGGTTAGTAGGGTGTAAACAAGATTGGGGTTAAGGGGTGAGAGTGGTGAGAGAGATCTAAAAAAATTGGGTGGAAAAAGGGTCAAAAATGAGGGTTTCATAGCCTTCTTAATCTCCACCGTTAGATCTGATCAGATCTAATGGTAGGCAGCAAAACGGCCAACCGTGAGCCATTTTTTGCCAAACGTTAGATCTGGATAGATCTAACAGTTCAGCCAAAACGGCTTATGGAGAGCTGTTGGCATATTCCAGGGAATATTCCAACGGTTCTCCCCCTCTAAAAAGTGGTTCCGGGTTCATTCCGACTCTGATTTTGGTTCCGATTTCAATTCTAAACTCAAATTAAGTCCGATTTCCCACATTTTTGAAATTTCTTGATCTTGAACATAATTATGGATCAATTAAATTTTAATTAAGCCCGGGGAACCCTAAAGGGGTCAAATTAAGGCCAAATTGAGGATAATTTTGGGGATTGTCACCCAATCCTTCGATTAGGCTCAATTTTGAGCCAATTTGAACTCAATGAAGTTAAATTACGTTAGTGGGGGACTCAATTGAGTTGAGCCAAGGGTCAATGAACCCTGATGTTGTCCAATTAAAGTCAATCCTGGTCCGAATTTTGGGGGTTTCCACCTAATTTGTTCAATTAGGACCGATTTGGGCCAAATTAGGCAAAATTGAGTTGGGGGATGACTAAATAGAGTTGGTTCAATAATTGATTAGGTTGAATTAGAAGTGGTTGAGGCCTGATCTCTCATTTCATACTAAATTTTTGATGTTTAGAGTTCGGGGGCAAAAATTGGTGTCTACAGTTTGCCCCTCTTCGCCAGAGGTTCTTGTAACCGAATGGCGGAGCTGTTGCACCGAATTTTCGCTCCCAGGTGACTCCGCAGAAAACGTGTATTTTTCTGACTTCCACCTAACGCACTCCTTTGGAATTAAGTGGGTGTGGTTGGCGAATTGGAAACCTAACTAGGCAACTGATTACCTTGGTCGACTAAGTATACTCCATTGGTCCTTAGCGCCACGTGGGTCTCACGAGATCCCAAGTCATAACTAGACACTTCCTTGGGTGTCTACTCACTAACAGGTGCACAACTGGGCATGTGATTGTGAGCAGATTAATTTTGAAAACAAATTTGATTTTTGGTGGTTTTTAGGAGGAGATCATCTGGGCTTTCTTCATCTCTGCATTGGAAACCATTTATACCACTCAATCATTCAACTCTTTAGTCTTTACTTGAAAGCTATGGACAACTTGCTCTTATACTGATTTTGAATTTTGGCTTTCTTGATTTTGACCACTTTGGGTTCTTTATGATGATTCTGACTTTGATTAATTGATCTTTATTCTTGATAGTCGAATGTCGCTTTACGCTTCAACTTGGTTCATTGGGGAATGAGTAGACTTCCATATCGTTGCCTTTATCCCCCCTTGGACTTGTACTATGGAGCTTTTACACAATCTTTTGTCGGCTTGGTGATCTGGAAGATCTGTTCTATGTCAGCTTCACTTTGCAACCTCTTGACAGGCTGAGAGACTTTGCGAGAAAATCCCTCTCTCATCTTGAAAGGTTCTTTAAGCTTTGACTTTCCTGATAGCTATTTTTTTAATATTTAGCTTTGGCTCTCTGCTCTGAAGGTTTTAACTAAGTTTTAAGTAGTTCATCTGAGCAGTGAGCTTCATGTTCTCTTGCACCGATGAGCGAGGTTGGCACCTCAAATTATACAGAGTGCCCCCAAGACCTTGGCCGGCAGTTAGGCAGGCAACTCAAGGTTGATCTTCCCAGAAGCCCCTAACCCTACCTTCTTCCAATACCTCACCCAGATTTTGATTAATCTGTATTCCTTGGCAGTGAATTCCCCTTTGTAAGTTTTGACATCTTCTCTACCCCGTTGTTTCTACATAACTTTTCACGAATTGACAATCGTCTAATTTAGGTGGCCTGCCCTTATTTCCAAGAGCTCCTTCAGCGAATGGGTGGCCTAGAGATACTTGTATCAAATTTGGTTGGAGAATATGCTAACCACTTGGCTAGTCTCTGCCTCTATAGGCAGGCGAATGCAGGGTTCCAATAAGAAAATGATCGCCTCAAGAGTGAGCTGGCAGGTGATGGCGTAGAAGATGATGGTAGGACCCTAGCTGCTTCATGCTCTAGAGGTGAATTGAGTAGGAGAACTCGTCGGCGCACAAAGAGCCCTCCTGAGGAGTGATTATCAAGTCTCTTTTTTCTTGGGCCAAGGGCGCCAAAACGCTTTTATGTAAATGGCTTACACATTATTGAACTTAAATGGAATACACTTATTTCTTAGGGAATTAACCTCAGCTGCCTAACTAAGACCACGTAAAGCATGGCTATAGCATCCTATGGTTTTGTCCTCATCGGCTCCCCAAAAAATAAGGTTTTCAAAAATAAAACATTTTTTGGCAGTTTTGAAATTCATTTGGGAAAACAAATTAGGAAACCATTTTCTTTTTCTTTTTATTAAGAAACCGGTTATCAAGCCCAACCTACACGTAGCCGATGATAATTGATCCGGAGTACTAAATTTGAGTAGATAGGTCATTCGTCTTTCTTGGATAAGTCTTTTTGTGTTTCCGTTCCTTGTCAAACTCCACCCATTTAGCAAGATTATTACCAACTTATGCCAAGGTTGGGAAGTAGCTTTGACCTTGTTGTCTTTGAAGGCATGATTCGTCCGTGTCGAGACGGTTACAAAAGCTTATATTATAGCTCGCACTAATTTTATGCTCTTGTCTTCTTCTTGACACCATGAAACCCACAAACAACGATCAAATTTTTTCAAGTCTTGATTTTTCTCACTACATTTTTCTAATTTGAATTTTTTTATCTTCTACATTTTTTGGAGACCACTGCTCTTCCCCTCTACCAAAGACTCATGTTGCTCACAAGACTCCTAGGGGGTTTTAGGTTGTAGCGTGGCTTAGGGTAAGCTAGAAAGAAAGGATAAAATGCACAAAATTTAAAAGTCTATTCATTAACCCCTTATTTATATACTTGGGGTTTTAACATTTTTTGCTTGGACTTTTGTGTTTTCTATTTTTTTGGATTTTCTTAACTTTTTCAATTTTTTCCAATTTTGGATATCGGATTTTTTTTGGACTCTTCCCTTAATATGGGTGGGATTTTTTGATTTTCTGAGAAAGGTGATAATTTCTATGTACAAAGGAAGGTTTTAGGTCCAAATTGTCTTCTAGTTCATGTGAGCTTTCTATTGGGTCCTTTCTGGGATTGTATAGTCGGCCAAGAATTGCCCCTAGTTTTGAGCCACTGTCGGCTTCACTTGCCCCTAGTTTAGAAGTTGAGCCATTTTCTCAAGCGTAGTATCTCTTGAGTTGATCGCTGTTTGTGAGCCTCTGGTGTTGGATTCCATCAAGATCTATCAATTGAACAGCCTTACCGGGGAGGATCTTCTTTATGATGAATGGGCCTTCCCAGTTTGGTCTAAACTTGCCCCTGGGATCAGTCCGTAGGACCGGCCTAATTTCTTTAAGCACTAGATCCCCTACTTTAAGATCTCTTGGGCGAACTTTCTTGTTGAAGGCACGAGTTATCCTCTGTTGGTAGGCTTGTGAGTGGCAGGCTGCTTTTACCCTATTTTCATCAATGAAGTTCAACTCATCTACCCTGGATTGAATCCATTCGGCTTCTTTCTCGTAGCCTTCTTTAAGCACTCGAAAAGTTGGGATTTCCACCTCGATTGGTATTACGCCCTGTATGCCATATACAAGTGAAAAAGGAGTTGCTCTAGTTGGTGTGCGCATCGAAGTTCGATATGCCCATAATGCGCATGGCAACTTCTCGCTCTAATCTTTGTAGGTCACAGTCATCTTTTTCAAGATTGTTACCAACGTCTTGTTGGCAGCCTCTACTGCTCCATTTACCTGTGGCCTATGAGGTGATGAATTGTGGTGCGTAATCTTGTAATGGTCGAGTAACTGACGAACTTTTGATCCGACGAAGTTAGTCCCATTATCAGTAATGATCTCATAAGGCACCCCATATCGATAAATGATGTGATTTTGAATGAACCTTGCGGTGGGACCTCCCTTGATTCTTTTGCATGAAAAAGCTTCTACCCATTTTGTAAAGTAGTAGATTGCCACAATAATGAAGATGTGACCGCTAGATGATGATGGTTTCACCTTCCTGACTACATCAATTCCTCATTTTGAGGAAGGCCAGGGCGATAACATAGTGTTCAATTGTGATGGGGGAGTATGCATAAGAATTGCATGCACCTCACATTTATGGAATTTTAGCATGAATCGGTGGCAGTCCGTTACCAGACTGGCCCAAAAATATTTGTACCTAAGGATCTTCTTTGCTAGCATTCGTCTATTCATGTGAGAACCACATATGCCTGCATGGACTTGTTCCAGGGTCTTCTTGTATTCTTCTTGGTTTACACACCTTAGCAATGTGCCATTTAGAGATTTCTTAAAGAGGATTTCTCCACATAGCACAAAATGGGAAGCCCACTCTCTGAAGGACCTTCGATCCTTTCTGGTTGCACCTTCGGGGTACTCCTGGCACTTGAAGTACTTCTTTATAGCATAATGCTGAGATTCGAATCCATCTTCTTCGTTCATTGCTTGTACCTGATAATAGTAGGCAGCTTGATCTTTCATAATTAATTCGATTGGTCGAATTGTTGCCCCCTTTGGCGCATTTATCCAAGATGCCAATACCGCAAGAGCATTCGCACACTGGTTCTTGTTTCGATATACATGGTGAAATTCGACCTTGTCGAATTCCTTAGTCAATTCTGTGAGTTATGCATGGTAGTGAGTTAATTCGTCGTGTTTTAACTTCCACTCCCCTTGGATTTGCTTTATAATTAAGAGAGAGGCCTCGTAGACCATTAACCTCTGGATGGAGATGGCCCGAGCTGCTCTTAACCCGGCTATGCATGCCTCATACTCTGCCCCATTGTTGGTGCGCTCAAAATTTAACTTTATGGCAATTGGGGATCTAATTCCATCCGGAGATATTAAAATTGCCCTTACTCCTTTACCAAGCTGGTTACTGGCCCCGTCGAAGAACATTTGCCATGGCTCATCTTCTTGATCTTTAGGCTCTGTAGTCAGGATGTGTTCGTCCTGGAACTCGACATTTACTTGTCCTTCATCTATTAATGGATGGGCTGCAAGATGGTCAGCTATTGCCTTTCCTTTGATGGAATTTTGCGTGACATAAGTGATGTCGAATTCAGACAATAAAAGCTGCCACCTTGCAGTCCTTCCTGAAAGTGCCGGTTTCTCAAACAAGTATTTGATCAGGTCCATCCTTGAAAGTAGTAGCACAGAATGAGACAACATATAATGTCTCAACCTTTGGGTAACCCATACTAGCACGAAGCATGTCTTTTCTAGTGCTGAATAGCTCTTTTCATATCCTAACAACGTCTTGCTGATGTAGTATATGGCCCTTTCTTTACCACTTTCCTCATGATACTATCCTAGCACTATACCCATTGATGTGTCTGTCACTGTGATGTAAAGGATTAAAGGTTTTCCTGAGGTTGTAGGGACCAATATTGGCGGACTCGTCAAGTACTTCTTGATTTTGTCGAACGCTTCTTGACACTCCCCATTCCATATCTCTGGAGTATCCTTTCTCAATAATTTGAAGATAAGCTAACAAATCGGCGTAAGCTGAGCGATGAACCTACTGATGTACTGAATCCTCCCTAAAAAATCATGGATCTCCTTTTGGTTTCTAGGCGGAGGCATTTCTGTGATTGCTTTCACTTTGGATGGATCCACTTTGATGCCTCTATGACTGACAATGAACCCTAGCAGCTTCCCAGACTTCACACCAAATACATACTTATTTGGATTAAGTCATAGCTTGAACTTCTGAAGGCGCTTAAAGAGCTTGGTTAAGTCTTGGATGTGATCTTCTCTTCTTTCTGATTTTGTAATTAAATTATCAACATACATCTCGATCTCATCATGTAAAATGGTGGTCATAGCCTTCTGATAGGTTACCCCTGCATTTTTAAGTCCAAAAGGCATTACACGGTAGCAATAGACTCCCCATGGTGTGATGAAGGTGGTCTTTGCCATATCCTCTTCTGCCATCTTAATCTGGTTATATCCTGAAAACCCATCCATAAAGGATAATAAGCCATGGCCGGTGGCATTGTCAACCAATATATCGATATAAGGTAGTGGAAAATTATACTTAGGGCTCGCTTTATTGAGAATCCTGTAATCGATGCACATCCGAACTTTTTCGTCCTTCTTGGGCACTGGATGATGTTAGCTAACTAATCTGTATAGTCAACTTGGACAAAAAATTTCTTGTCCGGCTGCTTCACAATTTCTTCTTTAATTTTGACGATCCATTCCGGCCTTAGTCTTCTGAGTTTCTACTTGATTGGTTTTGCATCCAGGTTAGTAGGCAATCGGTGCACTACCATGTCGGTATCTAGCCCCGGCATGTCCTCATAAGACTATGCAAAATTCTCCTTATACTCTCTTAACAACTCAATCATCGCTCTTCTTTCATCTGGGGATAAGGCAGTGCCAATCTTGACCATCTGAGGTTGGTCTTCTGAGCCTAGGTTTACCAATTCGACCTCTTCCTCGACAGGCTCGGACCTATCTTTATGCTTATCCAGCGACTGGAGGATCTCATTCGGAATTTCTTCTGGAGCAAAATCCTCCTGGTCATCTCCGGACTCTTCATCATTGTCTTTCTCAAGGTCGAGTCTAGAAACCATTTCCTCAAAAATATTTTCATTCATAAACTTTTTTAGGCTTTTTGATTTTTTAAATTTTTTGTGATTTTTCAAGATTTTTGAATTTTTTTGGTTTTTTAAAAATAAAAGTACTTCTAAAGAAAACACAGTCTGTCGGGGCCCATGAATCTCCCTCCTCAGATGAGGGCACCCCATCTTCCTGATTATCTAGGTCGTTTTTTTTGTGCTGGAAGATGCTTCTCCAGCTCCTGATCCTGCATCATAGTTAGCTCTCATAGAAATATCATGAATTGAACGTACAAGAAGATAAGGTTTAAAGGAGGATTCTTCATGAATCATGCAAACTTGTTGCGTACCTGCGAGGCTTTGCTCTTTTAACTTTGCATTTGCATGTACTCGTCCAATATTTCTTTTGTTGGGCGCAAGTGCCAGACGGTAGGCTATGGCAGTCATGCGCTTCTTTCTCTTAATTGCCCCTACGAACCTCTTCTTCCGGTATTTCTTTGCTGACTTAGTTGTAGAGAGATTGGCACTACCAGGCAAACAAGTAGGTGAGGATCAATTATAGGCTCTTCATGGATCATAAAAATGTGGTCATCTCCACTAGTTGCTTCTCTCTACTTCAACTTCTACATCAGTCTCTTGCTCTGGAATCTTTGCAGGATCAGTACTCTCGAACAGGTTGCTTATTCCTTCGAGCAGGTCTCGTCCACCGGCTCATCTTGGAGGGCTGGAGCTGGTTTGTCTTTCAGGATGAACTTAGCCTTCTGAAATCTTGTCGAAGCAATGTTATCTTCACCCTTGCGGATGAACCACTCATGATATTTTGGTTGCCTTGCCCAGTCGATATCAGGTGTGACATATCGGTCCCCTTTGCTTTCGATTTGGGCTCTCCTGCTCTTCTCGGCGTTAGACCTTGTTATCTCCACTTCTATCGGTCGGTACGCCAATCCAAAGGTTCCTACCTGTGCTTTCTTCTTAATACTCAGAGGTTCAGTCCTTCCATGCAGATTCTTTCCTAACCTCATCCCCGAGAAAAATCTTTGAGTCCTCATGAGATATGCTATTCTTCTATTTCCATGATCAAACCTGCTCGGAATTTTCTCTTGCATTGGTGGTCTCCTTATAAGTAGGTTGACCTCCTCTTATGCAAAGTTGCACAACTGCTTTTCAGCCTCGATTGTTGGGACAATATTCTTACCATTTCGATTTGTGATCTCTTCAGTCTCATCACTGTCCCCGAAGATGACCACCATCCGATCCTTGAACGGAAACTTGACTTTCTGGTGCAGAGTTGATGATACTGCTTTATGCTGGTGCAACCAGGGTCGCCCTAGTAACATGTTGAAATTTTCATCAATATCCATCACCAAGATATGTACCTCTATATGTACCCATCCTATTAGTATCGAGGTAGTGAATTCTCCCTTGGCAGATTTTCGACCGTTGTCAAATCCTTTTACCGTCCTTATAGTCCCGTCATTAAAGGCCATATCTGAACCAGTTAAGCCCATAAGTTTTGCCATCTGCAAGGTATAAAAATTTACTTCTGAACTGTTGTCGATGAGGACTAGCGGTACCACCAAGTGGTTCTAACCTACAGTGATGTTCAAGGCTCGATTGTGTCTTGCCCCTTCTTTTGGGAGGTCTTCATCAGAAAATGATATGGTCTGAATGCTATGGACATGGGCCACCGTTGCAACTAGTTCATCAGGTGTGATTGCCGTAGAAACTTGTATTGAGTTCAACGCTTCAAGTACTGCATTTCGGTGCTTGGTTGCTGCCTCGAGTAATCCCCACTCCGAGACGTTCGCTTTTGTTCGCTTCATCTGCTCAATGACCAATTCATCTTTTTCTTTCTATTCCCTTGGTCTTTGCTGTGGGACTTGAAATAGAGGAGCTCTGACTGCAGCCACTGGGATATCTGACCTCAAATATGCTGGTTTGAATGCTTTACCTGCTCGTGTCTAGTGCTGTACTCCTTGACAGTCTTCATTAACCTTCAAGGGGTCTTGCCACAAGTGATCCTGCGATTTGAGATTGATGCATTCCTGTAAGTCAATGAGAGGTTTGAGTAGATCCTCCATTACTATAGGTAACCTCCTTGGTGGGGGTTTCACTATCGTGAATAATGGATCTTTCTTCTCTGCCTCTGCCCTCATAACTTCATTGGTTTGCCTTTTCCTATGGTTTGAGCCATCTATTTAGTTTGGACCGGCCATTGTTCTTCCAACCGTTTCTTGCCTCTAGCTACTAAATCTTGAAAAGTGATTGGAGCTTGGTGAGATGTTTTAGCTGAGTCATTGCTGACCTTCTCCTGAAATGTAGCTTGGACCGTTGCAACCTCCATGGATTTCTCCTTTTTAACTTGGCCAATTGGATTCTTTGATTCCTCAGTCTCAATATAGTTTACTATCTGCTACCCTTCTGAGTGATGAACTAGTAGGGGATTTTGTGTCGATATTTGGTTTCGCTGGTATTTGGACTCCAACCATGGTGATTACTCCCTGTTCCAGCAAGTCTTGGATTTTATGACGAAGGGCCAGACAGTTATCTGTCAGATGACAAGGCGATTGGTGGAATTGACAGTGCTCATTCGGGTTATGCTAGTAAGGTGGTGGATTTGACACTGGCTTTGGCCTTATAAGAGTCACCAAACCTGGATCTAGCAATCCGAGCAAAAGCGCACTTATGGGGTGGGTTAATTTTGAAAACTCCCTACGTTCTCCCCGTCTGGGAGCCCCTTGATTCTGTCGGGTGGCTTGAGCAAGATGATTCCCCTGAGGTTGTTGATTCCCTTGTACCTGCTGGTTGCCTTATGCTGCAATCTGAAATGGCCTTTGCTCTTGGGAGACTTATGCTGTGATATGTTGCTTCTTGTGAGAGTTGTGAGAGGAGACATGGTTGACGTGTTTTTTTCCCATTCCTCTTTCCCTTGGAGTCAGCTACGGCTGCAGTCATTGTTGGCATATACCCATTCTTCATTGAGTCTTCTACATTTGTAGCAGCTTCGATGAATTTTTCAATTCTCTTCGGTGTAACCACACTCAAAGCAGCTTGATATTTTAGACTCAAACTTTTTCTGAGAATGCAAATCTGCTCTCCATCAGAAGGGCGTTCAATCATGCTTCTAACTTTCATTCTCCATTTTGCAACAAAATCGGTGAATGACTCATCGGGTTGTTGCTGCAGAGATTCCAACTGCCTTCGAGTAACTCTACTATCTGTCCCATATGTGAAGTGCTTTATGAATGCATCCCCTAACTGGACCCATGTTGGGTACTTAGATCGGTCCAATTCGATTATCCATTCTAAAGCATCTCCAACCAAACTCCTTTGGAAGAGATGGGCCATCATACTGTCACTTACGTGTAATGGCCTCATGTTTCCCATGTACATGATTATGTGGGCTTTGGCTGATCCTGTCCCATCATACTGCTTCATTTTTGGGTACTTGAATCCGGGTGGGAGTTCTTCATCTGGGCATTGATACCAAGAGTCGATATCATAAGTAATCCCTCCTTCTAAGCGTTTCAACCTCTATTGGACGCCAACCATTTCTCGTTGGGTTGGAATTGCCTTATCCTTATGTCTCGCATGCCACTCTTATCGTAGCTCTTCTTCGTCATCTGATAAACATTGTTGAGAAGGTGTTTTCTTGACCGGGGGTTTCAGAAGAATGTTAGTAAAGTCATGTACTGGGTAAGTTTTTCCAAGATCTTGATAGTGCGTACGAGCAGCCTCCCTGGTCCTCATATTTGTAGCCGAGCTTTGTGCTTCTTCAGTGTGACCCAAATGAGTAGGCGTGTTCTTTTGATGTTGGTTGTTGGAGGCCACTTTCTCAGACACTATTCTCTTGATAGTCGACCCTAGGTCTTCTTTCAAGATCTTCTCTAAACATACTCTGAGCATTCTTTCCATTTCTGTCATGCTACCCCCATCATCTATTTGATCCGGCATGTTTTCACTATGCACATTGAGACTGAATTCTGACCCTGTGCTTGATGAACTCTGAACCCGTTCCAGCCTTCTTGATTATCTAGCCCAAACTCTTTTTGCGCGTTTTCCCGTGGCTACTGCTCAGGGCACCAAGAACCTATTTTAGACAAAAGAACTTCATCAGAGCCACAAGAAGGTCCTACGTGAGTCATGCCTCGGGATTTGTGGAGTATGTATGCATTCCTCTGGGTTATCCTAAGGATACAATCTATCGCGGCTACATGAATGCATGCTTAAGGCTCAACTAGACTCTAGTTGGGTGGTTAGGGCACTTAGCGATTTACCTCGCAGCACGAAGCTGGTCTTTGGTAAGTGCTAAGGTTATGCTTTTCGACCGTTATTCCCATACGACCGCTTAGTCGGGACGGTATCTACTCAGTCACGGGTTTCACTAGTTCTGATAGGATCAAGAGAGAGTAATGAGATGCAAATGCGAAAATGAATGGGTGCATGCAGTGTGTGTGTGTCAACCCGAGAAGCGTGTAATCATAAAATTCTAAAGAAATACCCTTAGTCATTTTTCGAGCCAGATTCCTGCTATCCCCAGCAGAGTTGCCAGCTGTAGGATCCGTGAAAAAACTTTTCTCCTCGGCCGCGAACAACTGAAGGGAAACGATTTCTCGTATTCCTAATTGGGGGTGGAATCATCTAATATACTTATGGAGTCGCCACCTGATTAATCTGGGAATCAGGACCCAATTTTGGAAAATCGTTTTATTTTAGCAGAAAACTTGGCGATCTTCCGACTAGTCTGGTCTGCGTAGAGAGATTCTTAGTAAGGGAATACTGGTACGGGTCAGGAAGGTGTTAGGCACCCGACAATCGCCCGATCGTGAGATCGGCCTCTACTTCACAACTAAGGGTATTTGGGTGGAATTTTATGATTAAAGATTATTACATTACGCTAAGAAAGAGTGTGTACAAGAAAGGTAAGTTCAAGCCCTTCTAGTATATGTTTCATGCAATTGAGGTTTTGGGGCAAAAAGTAAAACACACTCTGACACGTAAATTCAGATTTACGTGTCGCAAAATTGCAAATAGACTTGCATCTATTCACATACAAGCAATGTTGGTCGCGAACCTCTCTTTACGGCCAACGAGAAAATAAGAGGATTTATCATGACTATGCAAACATGGATGCACAGTAGACTAGTCCTGCAACAAAGTGTAAACAGACTCTGGACCATTCACACATGAGGTGGAATACACGTGACCATGAGTTGTATATGGGAATACTGGGGCCCACACACGTGCTCAAAATACGTGTGGCTAAACTGGGAAGCTACGCGTACGCACTCATGATATACGAGTATTTTTATTTTGAAAAATAATGACACGCGCAAATCAATTATGCTCATGACCCAACTGAGATTTCCTCGGAGACACGTGTAAACTGGGATACACATGGCGACGAGATGCTCTTTCTTTTAAAAAAATGAATGACATGTCTTAGGGAAGATCTAGAAGTCCTAACTAGAATTTCTAATCCCTAGCGTTAAACATGATCCAAATTTTAATATGCAAATACTTCGACTAAGTGACGTGCTTTAGGGAAGATCTAGAGTCCTAACTGGGATTTCTAATCCCTAGCGTTAAGCATGATCCAAATTCTAATTCAAATGCGTTGGTTAAGTGATATGCTTTAAGAAAGATCTAGAGTCCTAATTAGGATTTCTAATCCCCAGATTTAAGCATAATCTTTATGTGACATGCTTTAGGGAATATCTAGAGTCCTAACTAGGATTTCTAATCCCTAGCATTAAGCATGATCCAAATTCTAATGCAAAATAATTATGTGATATGTTTTAGGGAAGATCTAGAGTCCTAACTAGGATTTCTAATCCCTAGCGTTAAGAATGATCCAAAATCTAATGCAAAATAATGATTATGTGATATACTTTAGGGAAGATCTAGAGTCCTAAGTAGGATTTCTAATCCCTAGCGTTAAGCATGATCCAAAATCTAATGCAAAATGATGATTATGTGATATGCTTTAGGGAAGGTCTAGAGTCCTAACTAGGATTTCTAATTCCTAGCATTAAGCATGATCCAAAATCTAATGCAAAATGGTTTGATTAGTAGAAAACGTTGTTTCTCTTCTTTGTTTTGAAAATCTTTATTATTGCAAAGGTGGACTTAGTCTAAGAATTAACCTAACTAATCGAGTGTGCAAGACCATCGACGTGGCGTAGGCACGCATGCCACACTTAGGAGTGCCAGTCCATGGTGGTCACATTTCGACGAGTTTAGGTAAATTCCTAACCTAATCTCGAAATTAACACAACCCTAATTTCTAATGCATTTTTTAAACTAAGGAGCCTAACTTAGATTAACTAATCTAAAAGAGAGAAACCTAGTTCAATTTTATTTGATTGGTTAGGGTTTTCGGTTAGGGTTTTAGGCATATCCGAGCCCAAAAGAGAAAGGTGGGCCTAAACAAATATGTGTTTTTGCTAGGCCCACACAAGAAAATGGGGTGGCAGCCAAACCGCATACAGGGTTGTAGTTTGGACCGCGTCACACACAGGTGTGACGTGGCAGCCCAAACCGCACAATAAGTGTGCGGTTTGGCCTGCTGCCCATTTTCACCCACCTCATGTGGGTCACGTTCACCCACACGTGAACCATACGTATTTTCTCCCATTTTAGCCAAAATTGCAAACAAGTCCGTATTTTGTCTTTTACCAAAATTATTTCTCAGCCCTTGCTTTTCAAAAAACCCACTCCCAGATCTTATCTATCCACATCAGATAGGTTATTTCTAGCCACATATTTTGGCAGGTAAGAAGGAATATTGGGTTTTTATTACCCACTAGGACACTTGTCCAATTTTGGGTGGAAGCTTGAGACCAACCAATCACAGTGACACATGTGTCCCATTAGAGTACTATATATGGTAATGGGTAGAGAAATTTGGGGGTCCTTTTTTTTCCTCTCTTTTCTGCTTTTGGGAAATTCTACCTTTCTTCTTTGAGAGCTCTTCTTTCTTTTAGTTTGGTTCTCCATTTTTAGGGTTTTAGTTCTCTGAGATTCCTTTTTTGGGGAAGAGAAGTCTAGCGTTAGGGTTTTGGGTAGAGAGAAGTTAGAGAAAGAGTGGGGAAGGTGAGAGAAAATACTTCTTCTTTTGGATTTTGAGTTTTTCATCTCCATTTTTGGGTGAGGAGTGAGCTAGCAGAGAGTTCCAGGAGAAAATAAGAAGAGAAGAAATACATCAAATCCCTTCCATTCTCTCCCATACATCACCATGATGTCATAAATTTGAGATTCTTTGATTTTGGTTCTCATCTAGTGGAGTAGAAAAAGAAATTTGATGTGAAGGAGTAATCTCTACCATTCATCCTAACAAAAGGGACCTCTCACATATACATCTTGGGATTTAAGCTTGTTAGGTAAAATCTCCTATCCCATCTCCTGTATTCTTGTGTTTAAAGCATGTAATCCATGGAGTGATATATGTGATGATGCATGATGAAATAGTAGATCTATGATGTAATGGTATTTTGATGATGTAATGAAATTTACATATGATTTTGATGATAAAAGTGGTGTAAATGTGAATCTCATGCTTATGTCATATGATTTTAATACATAATACATGATGGATGTAAATTTGTATGATGGGTTTATTACATGTATGTATGTGACATGTTGATTATGCAAATATAAGTTTAAAGTTTTGCTTTAAATATTTCTTATGATGGATGCTCCATGAAAATGGTGAATGTATGAAATAAACAAGCATGAGATGGTATGACTAATATATGGAGTATGGTATATCTTTCTTTTGATATGAGTTTAGCATCACCATTTTTGTTATGTTAATAACATAAGCATGTCATGAGTAGAAATAACATATGGATAAGATTTTTTTATAACTTTGTATTCTTGTCTCATGAAAAAAGAGCTAATAAAGCTTATATTGATAATGATTTCATGTTATTTCCCTTGATCTTAATGTTGTCCTAATGAACATTATGAACGGTTTGGATTGCCTAAATTCATCTTAGATTTAAAGGTTGAAGCTATTTTTGCTCTCTTTTTACTAGTTCATGAATATATAGTTAGGTCCTTATTCTTGAGAATGAATCTCCATGATGTGAGTTTTGCCATGATATATTGTTGTCCCCTTGAATATCATGAAATTTTGATAAAAGCATTTCTTTAGTCTCTCATAAAAAGAGAGCAAAAAGTGAGTGGTTTAATGTTAATAAGTTAGCATTTGCCTTGATCTTCATGATGATCCCATAGATTTCGACATGATGAACATGATGAATGGTGTGGATCGTTGATATTTACATAAGAATTAAAACTTGAGGCTTCATTTGCTCTCTTTTGGTTACATGCTTGCTTCCATACATAGTATGCTTGATTTCATGCTTATGAATTCATCGACATTGTTAGTGTCATTTCGCTTTGTTCGATATGTTTATCGTGCTCACATTCATCTTTATGTTTAAAGCTTTAGCTTTACGCATGCGGGATCAGGTTACTTTACTTTACTTGTTTATTAATTTCAAGTAATTAGTAGCTCAGATTCCATGTTTTATTCGCTTTGATAGCTTTAGGTCGAACATCGAATAAACCTTTCAATAAGCTACATCGGGTCGTAGGCCCATTCTCTTGTGACGGACCCGTAGGCCCATCTCTTGTTTTGAGCCTTGAGGCTCATTTTTCTCTTTCATGGGTTTCAATACCCTTGTTCCTCTTTTCGGGCTCAAAGCCCTTTCGCTAGGTCTGGGCTTAAGGGCCCGCCTCTTTGTTAGACTCATGGGTCTAACTCTCTCTTGCGGGCACATAGCCCATTCTATCTTCTGGGCCGTAATAGCCTATTCCTTTCATGTGGGATTTAAGGATCCATGTTTTTTTGTTATCGAACCTAAGGGTTCGATAATTCGCCAAACCCCTAAAAACAAATAATAATAGAGATTAAGGTCTCTATTTTAGTTCCTTTCTAGGGTTAGGTTTGGTGTGTTTTTAGCTTCTAGGTTGCATTAGCCTAGGACTTTATGTTATTTTCGAGGGTATCTAGAGTTTCACTCGAGGTAAAATTCCTATTTTACCCTCACCTTTGCTTTAAATGTTTTGACTTTTTGAAAGAAAATGATTTTCAAAATTCATCAGATTTAGCTTAGGTTTTTCATGCATATAGGGTCAAGATTATCCTAAAACAAATTAGGAATCTTTAGATACCCTCGTGCGATATTAGAGCATAGAGCATGTATATATTGCGTCCTGTCGACGCTCGTTTTTTCCTCCGGGCACACGTGCAATATGTGATCCCTTTTTCGGGCATGTCCTATGATGGACGTGATCCTCTTGTGATTCACACCTAAGGGTGTTATGAATCTGTTTCTTCTCTGGGCACGTCTTGTGATAGACGTGATCCCTTCTTGGGCACGTGTTTTGATCATGTGATCCCTCTTGAGGTTCACATCTACGGATGCTATGAACCCTTTCTCTTTCGGGCATACATTCAGCACGTATGATCCCTTTTTGGGCATGTTCTCTAGTACACGTATCACACTCCTTGTTTATGAGTAGATATAGAGCACATCCACGTCACTTTGCTTTTTGCACACAGACCTACTGATTGCGTGCGTTGCTTTCTTTCGTTACATTTAGACAGATGGATGTACGTTTCTTTTGCCCCAGAACTACTTATCCTGACACGTAGATTTAGGGGGCTCGTTTATTTATTTGTTCATTTATTCATTTAGTGCAGTTATTTTTTATATATATAGCATTGCTTAGTTTTAATCATTTATTCCCTTAAAAAAATTTAATCGCGAAGTAGAGGCCGTCTTCGTAGACGGGCGATTGTTGGGTGCCTAACACCTTCCCAACCCGTACCTTGATCCCCTTATCCATTATCTATGACCGCAGACCTTCCTTTGGATTATCGCCATGGTTTTTCTCGGAAAACTAGTTTTAGGTTGATTTGCTGAAATCTTGGGTCCTGATTCCCATAAATCAGGTGGCGACTCCATACCTTATCACGTTCATTCATCCCACGTGGGCGAATCCTATTTCGTGTTTCCCACGCATTCATTCATTCTCTCTTCTTTGGAGGTAGAGAGTGTATGCGCGGGAGGTGTTAGATTCCGGTTCCACAGTGCGAGCGTCTTTTGCAGATTCTATGCCAAACTTCTTTACGAGATCCTTGGTATATTTTTATTGAGATATAAATATTCCATCTTTTTGTTGCTTAACCTGCAATCCAATAAAGAAGGTTAGTTCTCCAACCGTACTCATTTCAAATTCCTTACTCATTAGATTTGAGAAGGATTCAGCTTGTTTGGTTGAGGTAGAACCAAACACTACATCATCTACATAGATTTGAGCAATAAGAACATCATTTTCAGCCTATTTAATAAACATAGTTTTATCAGCTCCCCCTCTTGAGAATCCTTTTCAAGAAGAAAAGTAGTCAATCTGTCATACCATGCTTTTGGAGCTTGTTTTAAACCATAAAGGGCTTTCTTCAATCGGTAGACATGATTTGGATTGATGGGATCTTTAAATCCTTTAGGTTGCTCTACAAACACTTCTTCTTGTAGGATGCCATTTAGAAAAGCTGTTTTGACATCCATTTGAAAAAATTTAGATTTTAAATGGCAAGCAACCGCCAAAAGCAACCTTATGGACTCTAGTCGTGCGACTGGAGCAAATGTTTCATCAAAGTCTACACCTTCAATTTGAGAGTACCCTTGTGCAACAAGTCTAGCCTTGTTTCTCACAACAGTTCCAAATTCATCAGATTTATTCTTGAAAATTCATTTGGTACTAATGACATTGGTATTCTTTGGACGAGGTACAAAACTCCATACTTCTTGTCTTCTGAATTGGCCAAGCTCATCTTGCATATTGCTTGTATCCAATTCTCATCCTTCAAAGCATCAACCACATTAGTAGGTTCATACATGGAAACATAACATCATTGGGATTGTGTAGTCGTTGAGCCTATGTGGTTGGATGATCTTGAGGAGGATTTCCAGGTTCAATAACTTGACCATTTGTAGTCAGGTCTTGTGGAGTATCCTATTTTTCATCCAATTTTTGGGAGGTAGATGCATCATCATCATTATCTGAATCATGTTCAGTTTTCAAGTTTTACCTTCAGCAAGATTGTTTTCTTCAGCTGCATCTGAAGAGGAACAGATGTTAGAATCATCAATAACAACATTAATGGATTTCATGATGGTTTCGGTCCTTTTGTTGTAGACACGAAAAGCTCGACTATCTAAGGCATACCCAATGAATATTCCTTCATCACTTTTGGATTCAAATTTTCTAGCATTTTCTCTATCCTTAAGGATGTAGCATGGACTCCCAAAGACACGAAAGTAATTTAAATTTAGTTTCTTACCAAACCAAAGCTCATATGGGGTATTGAGAGTTTTGGGTCTTAGATAGACTTAGTTAACCAAGTAATATGCAGTAAAAACAGCTTCACCCCAAAACCTTTATGCTATATTTTTGCTATGCAGAAGCACTCTAGCCATTTCTTGAATCACACGATTCTTTCTTTCAGCAACCCCATTTTGTTGAGGAGTTATGGGTGCTGAAAACTCATATTTTATGCCATTTTTTTCATAAAAATCTTCAACTTTTGAGTCCTTGAATTCTATACCTCGGTCACTTCTTATCCGTTTGATCTTGAAATCTTGCTCACTTTGAATTCGCTTGTAACACCCCAAATTCTGGGTCAGGGTTTAACCCGATTCCAAACTCGAAACTCGTGGTGTTATGACACACCCAAGTAGAATCTAGTCAAAAATTTCGACTAGTCTACGACTTAGACTAAACATAACGAACTAAGTGAAGTTGCACTATAAAATTTCTTCACATATAAAAAGATCACACTTAAATAACATAACAATATTCAAGTTTTCGACACTGCAACTTAGAATAACATACTTGTTGGACACCCAAACCATTACAACTGGAAGTAACACATAAACATAGGAACCAAAATCACGAACAACTTAAAAACATGAAAAGAAACTATAGCATCCTAATCATCATTTCTCAAGTATGCTACTCCCGTGCTTTTGACACACCTTCACCATTTAGAAAATCTGTAAGGTTATGAACAACAGTGATAAAACTCAATAGGTTCGCCTCCCCATACCTCATGGGGGCGATAAAGCAGCCGGTAAAACAAATACAAGTTTTCTCTTTTGTAATAGCACCGAGTAAACCACTTTCAGAGAACAAAGAAATATCCATCTTCCTTTTTTATTAAATCATTGGGTAGAAAAATTCTTCGCTTAAACATTTTGTGAGTTCATATCCAGTTATCTCATTGGTCCAGCAACCACCTCCGATTTTATCCTGGATTCGGACAACCAACAAAACCATCGATGGCGGGACTATGGGCCCCTCTGGGAAAATCACAGTCCTGGTCGAATATATATGTATCAAGCTTAATTAGAACAAAGTTCCGACAAGTATGAACTCAAAATAAATTTTCTTTTATCAAAACCATTTCCATTCCAAACCATTTTTCTTAGGTTTAAATCCTTGGGAAATGCGAGAAACCATCGAAGTCCCAATCTATAACAATCATGTTTCTTGTAACCGTTAGTGATTAATCCAGCAAACATCGAGCAAAAGGGTTTACAACTAGCCCATAACATAGTAAAATAATTTAACAATTTCATAATCTGGTATGAAAAAAAACAACCCATTTTGTAAAACAAACAGCCTATTTGTTGATGGAAGAACCATCCCATTCACTTGTAGGAAACAACCCATTTGTTTTGAAAAGTCAGCCCAAAACATATATAAATCTGCTCATTACTTTGTAAAATGTCATCCCCATGACATATAAAAATTTTAGTTCATTATTTGTAGAAAACTAACCAAAAATCAGTTCTTGTTTGTTGAAAACAAATCACAAAAAAATCAGTTTATTGTGTGTTGAAAACCATCCGAAAAATCAGTCTTTTGTTAGTAGAAAACCAGCCCTAACTCAGCCCATTTAAATTAGAAAATCGGTTCAAGATATATAGTCAATTTATGTTGTAGAGAACAACGCTTTTGTTGCTGGAAAAACCAGCTCATTTCTTTTAGAAAACTAGGTCCATTTTTGTACAAACATCAGTCCATCCGTGTGGAAAAATGCAACCCTTAGTTGTACAAAACAAGTCTATATACAAGTGTGAAAATCAGCCCTTAGTTGTATGACATCAGTCACAACATGTGTTGAAATTTAACCCACAGTTCTACAAAAATCAGTTCATCTCATACGTTACAAATTTTACATGTAATTGAACATAAGATAAAAACAGCTACTTATTCATGTTAGCATAAGATCAAAATTAAGAACTCAGATTTATATAAAGATCTAACACGTATGAAATCAAAGTATGTATGACAATCGGTTCATGGCAAGATCATATATATATGTAAAATAATATACTTGGTATGCATATGCTCTTAAATTTCAAGGGTGAATTACATTATTTAAACGAACATTGATCACGATAAAACAATCCCACAAGGTATGGTTCAACAAATCCTACCTCTTGCGCTAAATATTTTTCAAGTGTGTGTGATTCCCCCTCCGCCTAGGCTAGGTCGTCCAAGTCTCCTTTCTCCCCCTTTTTGTTTTTATTTCTCAACACTTCTCTCTCCCTCTCTCTGGACGTCCTCTCCAAGAGGCTCTCCTCTTTTTTTTTTGAGTTCTCTCTCTGGAGAAACCAAGCAGCACATCCTCTTTATAGGTGTGCTAGCAACTGTTGGGGTACTTAGGGGGTTATGAGAGTTCACATGCAAGATGATGATCACCAAGCCTTTTGATGGTATCTCATCAATATACCTAGGTTACACAATTAAAACTAATTGTGAGTGAGAAATTTTGCTAAATGTGTGTACATCAAATTTGGACGTTAATGGGTGGAGTATTATACTAAACAAGAATTTAACTCAAGTGGGACGCACTGGATGTGATCTAGCATGTATGAAGTAATAGCATCTTAACAAACTCAAATATATTCTTAGGTTACAAAAGGGTACTTAGGTTATATTCTTAACGTTAGAATTTAGATGGGACCAGATGCATCCATTTTATTTTCTCATCGTCATTATTATACTAATTATTATTATTATGCATGCAAAATAAAGGAATCACTTAAAGATGCCTACATGCAACCTTGGTAAATGGGAAGATTTGCATGCAAAATGAATAATGCAAGCATGCAATAATTATTTAATGTAGAATGCAAAAGAATGAATAATGTTATTGCATGCAATAAATAAGATGGAATGTAAAAGGATTGTACTAAAGATGCTAGCATGGCGTGTTATGAAGAGACTTTAATGTGAGGCTACCTTAACGTGGTAGAGGCAATGTGCTTGTGCAAAAGAGATTTTGCAAGTCATCAACAATGCTAGTAAAACACTTGGTACATGGAATAATTAGATTAATTCACACTATTGATGCTCCATACAATAAATAATTAATTTAAAGATCATAAAATACTAGCTCGCAAAAATGAGTGAATTTATAGGATATGCAGCACAAAAATCAAATATCAAGTCTATCTAGGCCTCAACGTCCAGGCACCCTCCATATCCTCATATATATATAAAAAAAATATATATAAATAAGTAAGAGTTACCAAACACACATGTGAACAAGTATGAATAGACTCAAGTACGGCTGGTACCCAAAAATTCAGGGTATTACATCATTCCCCCCTTAAAGGAATTTCGTCTCGAAATTCAGAACTTACCTTCAAGTAGGGTAGAATATTTTTCCTGAATATCTGAATAGAGCTCCCAAGTCCCCACCTCGATGTGGTGATACCTCCGCTATACCTTGGCAAAAAGTATGGTCTGGTTGAGCGCCACACGCTCCCTGGTGTCCAAGATCCGAACAAGTTGTCTTCGTAAGGCATGTCGTCATGAGCTTCCGGTCCTTGCCCAAAATGACGTTGAAAGCCGTCATCCCAAAAATGATCAGGTCTCTAATGAGCCCCTGATCGACAACTCAGACAATACAAGTCTGAAATACAAGGTTTAAACAATCATCTTAACCTACAAGTCAAAAAGAATAAGAAGGAGAGAGTACCTTCCACAACTGCGTTGTCTGCATTTCTTCCTTATTGACTGCAGCAAATGTTCTCCCTTGTTGTTGGTTGACTTGTGTTGGCCTTTGATGAAATTGGGATTGGGGTTGTTGTTGCTGATACTGTGGATTAGATCTAGTGGGTTGGCTTCCGTGCACTTGCTGTGACTGTTGGAGTTGTTGAGGTTGCTGCTATTGTTGTCATTGCTGCCGTTGTGGGCAGTACTTTCGGATATGCCCAACCTGTCCACATCTGTAACAAGTTCTCGGCTGAGTGTTTTCCCCACGGTTTCCCTCTGTATTCTGCCTTGGGGCAGATCAATTTGGCTTCTGTCGCTTAAAGGATTCCTTACCTTAGTTGTCATCCCTCTTCTTAGCATGGATCTTCGGGGATTCCTCATGTTTTCGTTCACGAATGCTAGTTCCACTATGCCAGCGAAGTTTATAAGCAAAAATAGCGCCACTCTACTGCGAACGCCAGGCCTTAGTCCTTCTTGAAACTTGAATAACTTGAGTTCCTCAGTTTCCATTAGCTGTGGGGCATAACATGACATCTCTTCGAATTTCGCCTCATATTCGGTCACAGTCATGTTTCCTTATCTCAATTGCAAGAATTCACCCATTTTGTCGGTCCTGGCAGCAACCGGAAAGTACTTTTCTAGAAAAGTTTGCTTGAATGATGCCCATGTCATTCCTTGGACATTCCTTGTGCGCTTATTTAACGACCACCAGTGATTCGCTTCATCGATGAGTAAGTATACAGCCAATTCCACTCGTAGTGCATCAGCTATGCGTAAGAAGTCCATCCTCTTCTCCAGATCAGCTAGCCAATTCTCTACGACCAAGGGATTTGTGGTTCCCTTAAACTTCGGTGGGTCATACCGGTGGAATTCTCGAATCGATGCAGTAACTCGAGTCTCTTCACTTTGCTCAGGAGGGACTGACTGTCCTGTCCTAGTCTCACGTAAGGCCGATGTTATCTCCTAGAGAGCTTGAGCTAGATTATCATCATGAGTAGTACCCCTTGCCATATCCTACGAGGATATAGTAGTGAGTACAAAACAAACAAACTAGCAAACAAGAAGATCAAAGTTTACACAGCAGACAACAAAGCAGGACTCATACTCACAGTCCCTGACAAGACCTAGAGCCTAAGCTCTGATACCAAGTTGTAACACCCCAAATTTTGGGTCAGGGTTTAACCCGAATCCAAACCTAAAACTCGTGGTGTTAGGACACACCCAAGTAGAATCTAGTCAAAATTTTTGACTAGTCTACGACTTAGTATTTAATTTATCTAGGTTTTGTGTTCAAATTTATTTTATTGGTTGCTTCATTTTTGTAATAGACTTTCAACCTTGTTATTCAACTTAAAAAAATCTGATCTTTAGGTGGTTGCTATATTGTTGATAAGATTTTCCTTAAACAGTTTCACCTAAGATTTTCCTTAAACAGTTTCACCTTTTGAGTTCATTTTTTGTATAGATTGTTAATGTAATCCAATCATCTCTCATTTTATTCATCTGTCTTTAACTTTGTATAATCCAATATTTGTCTGTAAACATTAAATATTTTCGTTTACCACCTTGCTGCCAACATACTTTTGGAAAAATAATTCACAACTGAGTATTAAACAACATCCTTATGACAACTAGTCTACAACCACTTGCTTTACATGACTTCACTATGCAGAATAAGTGAGCATTCAGAACTTGTTTTGTTGTTTAAATCATTGAAAGATGAGTTACAATCATTCCTGCAGCACATATCATCAAGTAAGGAAGCGAGCTAATACGCTATTATTGGTTGGAGCATTCATGTCACCTTTGTTCTCTTCATTACCAAAAGATTTTGATCTACACACTCATTTTGATAGCAAATAACATTTAAGCTACTCTTGTTGTTTTATTTAATACAAGTTATTTCATAATCTATTCAAGTAAGCAAAACAACTTTACTAATGTTAAAACATGGTTATAATGGTCAAAAAAGTAATGTTTGGGTGGTTATAGCTTCATACTTCAGCAGCATCATACACTTAGGAATCTCTCTCATAATTATGTAAGAAAAGTGGAGATTTCAATATAGAATAGTTAGTAAATGTTTTTCGGTTTGATCTCTACACCTTTCAAATTTATGGTTAGTTGTTTACACATTGCTTAATAGATATTTGATGAAATATTCACGAGATAAAATGTGATCGTGTATTGTGTATTATAACGCTGTCATTAATGTTTCAATTCATCTAATGCTTTCAGTTTACTGGTTCATTTACTTAATTTACATTGTTAAGATAAGTCAGAAAGTTTCTATGAATTTATTATTTTCTTGCATTTGCAGATTTTCTATTACCATCGTATTCTCATCTTATCATAATACTAGTTGTAGATTTTCAGTTTGATGGTTGATTTTTAGCTGTTTAATATCAGGGTATACCTTTCCAAGAACTAAAATTAATTTGACACAGACTGAATATTCTATTCATTTAGTCTAAATTTCTAGTCTGATATTACATTTTATTATTCATTATTATAATTTTTAGTTTGAAGTTAATTTCAGGTCTTCCTAGAATCAGTTCCACTTTATTCATCTTCAATTCTAGACAGATTACATCAAACCAACCTCTTTCAGTATTTGAAACTTCAAAAAATCAGTATATTATATCAAACCAATCAAGTTTGTATAGCTTGTGACCTGTTATCTTAGAAAGTTCAAGATTTCTTCAAAGCTTCATTAACAAAGACTTTTCTACAAGCTTGTTGTTATAATAGTGAATTTGTTATTACAATTGATTATTTTGATGAGGATTTTCTGGTGATCTTTAATTGGAACCTATTAGGATATTTGTTCTTACAATTAATTGTTTTGATTACTTTCTCCAGAACTTAGTTGAAATTTGTACTTACAACTTAGATTTTGAAAAACCGTTGTGTGCATTAGAAATTCGATTAAGAGTATTCTTGGAAATATTTGTTAAAATGTTTCAAAGGTACCTATGTAAGAATTATGGTCACAATAATTAATTTTATATTTAATAAACCGGATTAATCCTATCCATATCTTAGAAGGGTACATTGTAATATAATACAATGTGTTACACCGTATCGTTATTGCACAATTTTAGTAAGTATCTAATTGGAATTCCTTCATGGTTAGGGTTTCCTAATTAGAATCAGTTTCTATATTGGGTCCCAGTCCTCTCTCTATATAAACATATGAAGGTTAGGAGATCCATCATCCTAAGTGTTAGAGAGTAGAGGATTGAAGACTCAGTACTCTCAATTGAAGCAGTTCATCTTGGATTATAGCGATGACAGGTATGTGATTTATTTAGTTTAATTATTATTTTGTGTATTGATCGTGGGGCTCGATCTTGGCTTCTGCACTATTTTGCTAACATGTGGTATCAGAGCAACCCACAGATCGATACATGAAATATTAGAGTATATGGGTTTTTGACGGGATAGATGTTCATCGTGTTCTATCAATTACATATCTTGATGGGTTTTCGATTGTTTACTGTTGGTACCAAGATCATCCAGAAATAATAGATATTCATCGTGATGTTCTGAAGTGAACTTGATCATATAATACAACTAATATTTAATGTTGTATTGCAAGTTACAACCGTAGAATATAATTATTAGTTTGATTATCCAGTATGATGCCTTGATCACATAATAGATTGTATGTCTTGGTCAATTAGTTTGAAGTCTACTGTTCTGGTGTTGTATATTTAATGCAATTAATTAAACCAATGTCGATGATGTTTTGGGCAGACTACATATTCAAGAATAACTTATTGCTTAATCAAACCTTGACATATAGAATATTATATTTTATTAGTCTCCTAGCTATAAACTCGTTGATAGGTTTATTTAGTGCAAAACAGTTTTATATGTGACAGTAAAGTCATAATCAATTCCCACCGCCGGTAAAAGCAGTTTTATGTGCTTTTTCGATTATAGATACCCAGTGTGTATTAGACCGTTTTACCAAACAATCAGCACAGTTTTGATTTACAGAAGTTAAGTTTCGCCTGATGGGTATGTTGTTTTGTGATAAGGCAGAACTTAGGATCAAATGGTAATGGTCGCACTTAATCTAGTCGTCGTAATTTGATGGTACTTTTGGTCGGTCATAGGTGACTGCCGTCATCATATGTAACCATTCCTAAAAAAAAAAAGGGTTTCTGTATATAGTAGGCTAAATTAGTTTTTTATTTAATTAGCCACTATTTGACATCTAATTATAACGAAAATTGGTGTACTAGGGATTTTGGATTTTTGTGAGGGTTTCAAGCCTTAATTTTGACCAATGCGATTATAGTGTATTTGTGCCTATTACTTTATGCAAATTGTAGTGACATATTATTGTTCATCTGTTAGTTTATTTTTGCATATATATGACACTGTTTTATTAGATTCATTCGGGGAAATTGAATCACGTGAAACAATCCTGTGCACAAATACTGTTGGAATTTGATTGATTATTTAGTCACCAAAGTGGCACATTCATGAAAAATTACAATGGCATTTGGAGCAAGTAGGGACACTTTTTATCTCTGCTAAGGTTATAGGATTGTTTTGGCGTTTAGTTGAGACAAACAATGATCAAACCCAAAGGTGGGTCATTGAGATTGTTCAACCAAACGGATTAAGGTAGTTGATGGAGATAGTTTGATTGAAAATTTTATCACCCAAAGGTGTACAATTTGATATTGAATTATTTTCAGTTGACTAGCCTTAAGGTGAAAATTTTTCACTAGTGGGAGACTATTACATGTAATGATATCTTCCCAAAGGAAGATCACTATATGTAAAAAGTTGATCCCATTCAGAGTTGATTTATTTAAGGCATTTTAATTAACTCTGGAAAGTTTAATTATTATCCCCAATAATTAAA
>MVGT01000615.1:53359-93727 GCA_002174775.1 Macleaya cordata | reverse complement strand
GTGAAATGTTTCTTTTGCCACAAACGAGGCCACTCGAAAAAAGATTGCTTTCAGTATCATGCTTGGCTAGCAAAGAAAGGTAGCACCCATTGTCTAGTGAGTTTAGAGTCTAATTTAGCTATTGTCCCACCTAATACTTGGTGGATAGATTCTGGAGCTACTATTCACATTTCTAATTCCTTGCAGGGATTCGTAAGGAAGCAGAGACTCAGTTCGAACCAAAGAACACTAATCATGGGTAATGGGGTAGAAACTGAAGTTCAAGCCATTGGACTCTTTCGTTTAGTTCTTAGTACTGGTTTTATTCTTGATTTAGAAGACACTTTTTATGTTCCTTCAATGTCTAGGAGTTTGATTTCAGTACCTAAACTTGATCGTTTGAATTATGAATTTCGTTTTTGCAATAAGAAAGTCAGTTTAGTTTATGATTCTCGTGTTGTTGGAACTGGTACATTAGTTGATGATCTTTATCTTCTAAATCTTGATCAGTCTTTTTCTCAATCCCTTTTATCCCTTAATGTGAGCTCCAAACGTAGTCGTGTTAATGACAATTCTTCTATGTTATGGCATAGACGTCTAGGGCATATCTCTAAAGACAGACTAGAGAGGCTGGTTAGAGAAGGTGTACTAAACTCATTAGATTTTTCAGACTATGGTGTATGCATTGATTGTGCAAAAGGAAAGTTAACTAAGTCTAGGAAAAAGGGTGCTACTAGAAGTAATGAGCTTTTACAACTTATACACACTGATATTTGTGGCCCGTTTCAAACTCCTACTATAAGTGGGAAAAGATATTTCATCACATTTATTGATGATTATTCTCGCTATGGTTATGTGTATTTGATTGGTGAGAAAGCAGAGGCACTGGATATATTTAAAGTCTATAAGACAGAAGTTGAGCATCAGCTTAACAAGAAAATTAAAGTAATACGATCAGATCGTGGTGGTGAATACTACGGAAGACACGATCAAACTGGTCGTAATCCAGGACCATTTGCTAGATATCTACAAGAGTGCGGTATTGTTGCGCCATACACCATGCCAGGTACCCCTGAGCAGAATGGTGTTGCCGAAAGAAGAAACTGTACTCTTATGGATATGGTACGAAGTATGATGAGTAACTCATCATTACCAGAATTCTTGTGGGGTGAAGCCTTGAGGACTGCCACTTACATTCTAAACTGAGTGCCTTCCAAGGCAGTCTCGAGAACTCTTTTTGAGTTATGGACAGGTAGGAAGCCTAGTTTATGCCACTTACATGTCTGGGGATGTGCAGCAGAAGCAAGGTTATACAACCCACATGAAAGAAAACTTGATCCCAGGACAGTGAGTTGTTATTTTATAGGATATCCAGAAAGGTCAAAAGGTTATAGATTTTATTGTCCATCAAATAATACCAAAATTGTAGAGACCCTAAATGCTAGGTTTATTGAGGATGGTCAGGCTAGTGGGAGTATAGAGCCCAAGCACTTGGTATTTGAGGAGATTCAACCTTTAATTCATACTCCTCAGGATGATATAATCATACCAACAATTACCATGCAAGAAGATGATTTAAATCATCAAGAGCCTGAAGAGCAAATACCTCACACTGAAGAAATTCCTGTTCATCAGGAACCTGAAGTTCAAATACCTCAAATGGAAGAAATCCCTATTGAACCAGCAGTTGAAATGCCATTACGTAGATCACTGAGAGAAAGGAGAAGTGCTATTGCAAAGGACTATGTAGTTTATCTACAAGAATGTGACTTTGATATTGGTAAAGAAGATGATCCTGTATCATATTCTGAAGCCATGAATAGCAATTTTGCTTCCAAATGGTCAGAAGCCATGAAGGAAGAGTTGAACTCTATGGATAAAAACAAAGTTTGGACTCTGGTTGACTTACCAAAGGGAGTCACACCTATTGGTTCAAAATGGGTATACAAAATCAAACGTGACTCGAAAGGTAAAGTTGAAAGGTTTAAAGCCAGACTTGTTGCCAAGGGTTACACTCAACAAAAGGGCATCGATTATAAGGAAACATTTTCTCCAGTTTCAGGTAAAGACTCATTGAGAGTTATAATGGCATTAGTGGCTCATTTTGATCTAGAGTTACATCAAATGGATGTGAAGACTGCATTCTTAAATGGTGACTTGCTCGAAGACGTTTATATGGTACAACCAGAAGGTTTTGAAATTGAGGGCAATGAACATTTAGTTTGCAAACTTCAGAGATCCATCTATGGTTTAAAACAGGCATCTAGACAATGGTATTTAAAATTTGATGAGATAATCACTTCATATGGTTTTAAGGAAAATATAGTTGATGAGTGCATTTATCTGAAAGTCAGTGGGAGTAAATTCATTTTTTTAGTGTTGTATGTCGATGACATCTTACTTGCTAGTAGTGACATTAATCTATTACATGAGACTAAACATTTTCTATCTCAAAAATTTGAGATGAAGGATCTAGGTGAAGCCTCTTTCATCATTAGCATTGAGATTCACCGAGATAGATCTCGTGGGATACTTGGATTGTCACAGAGAACATACATAGAAAGAGTTCTACAATGATTCGGCATGCAAGACTGTAAAGGTGGGGATGCACATATTGTCAAAGGTGATAGATTTGGAAAGTTCCAGTGTCCGAGAAATGACTTAGAGCGAAAGAAAATGGAAAATATCTCTTATGCATCTGCAGTAGGGAGCCTTATGTATACTCAGGTTTGTACACGACCAGATATAGCATTTGCTGTCGGGGTGCTAGGCAGGTACCAGAGTGATCCTAGAATGGATCACTGGCAAGCAGCAAAGAAAGTTATGAGGTACTTGCAAAAGACTAAGAACCATATGCTCACATACAGGAGGACCGATAAACTTGAAGTGACGGGTTATACAGATTCTGACTTTGCTGGTTGTCAGGATAGCAAGAGATCCACTTCAGGATATATATTTATAATGGCTGAAGGAGCCATATCGTGGAGAAGTGTTAAACAGACAATCATATCTTCGTCTACGATGGAAGCAGAGTACATAGCTTGCCATGAAGCCACATCTCAAGCTTTATGGTTACGGAATTTCATCTCAGGCCTTCAGGTTGTGGATTCTATTTCCAAACCATTGGTGATTTTCTGTGACAACTCTGCTGCAGTTACATATTCGAATACCAACAAGAAGAGTACTTTAGGCAGGTCTAGATACATAGACATTAAATTTCTTGTTGTGAAGGAGAGGATTAAGAATCAGCTAGTGTCAGTTGAGCACATTAGTACAAAGAAAATGCTTGCTGATCCTATGACTAAGGGTTTGCCTCCAATGCTGTATGACGAACATGTTACTCGTATGGGTCTCGTTGACAGTTTTGATTCCCTTAGTTAGTGGGAGGTTGTATATGGCTCAGTAATTGACATTTACGTTTTTGTGATCACATTTTTCTATTTAATCCTCATTTATTTCAGTTTCCATATTTGTGCACGTGTGTATGGAAATAAGATTATGATGTGTCCTATTTTGAGACACGGTGTGTTTTAAGCAAACACAATTGGACCATTTGTTTGCATAGGAGTAGCTAACCTAATGCAGTTTTAAAATTGTGACTATGGAGTAGAGTGTACTAACATTGTAACCATGGAACGGTCATATGTTAATATAATAATATATTGACTTTCATGATTCGATATTAGTGGACTCGAAGGGACTTCATATCAGTTGATGCAGGTGAACTCTCAGGATATGGATAGTTTGTTTTTCAAATGAGTGCGCACTCGAAGGTCGTTTAAAATTTGTTAATCCGGAAGAGTCTTTTCAAAATGTTTTTCAAATAAAATCATTATTGTTGACCAAGTGGGAGAATGTAAGAATTGTGGTCACAATAATTAATTTTATATTTAATAAACCGGATTAATCCTATCCATATCTTAGAAGGGTACATTGTAATATAATACAATGTGTTACACCGTATCGTTATTGCACAATTTTAGTAAGTATCTAATTGGAATTCCTTGATGGTTAGGGTTTCCTAATTAGAATCAGTTTCTATATTGGGTCCCAGTCCTCTCTCTATATAAACATATGAAGGTTGAGATCCATCATCCTAAGTGTTAGAGAGTAGAGGATTGAAGACTCAGTACTCTCAATTGAAGCAGTTCATCTTGGATTATAGCGATGACAGGTATGTGATTTATTTAGTTTAATTATTATTTTGTGTATTGATCGTGGGGCTCGATCTTGGCTTCCGCACTATTTTGCTAACAACCTAATCTTGGTAATATATTTTTTGTTTCAGATTTTTCTTTAGTTTTGTTCTCATCCTATGTTGTAGATTACCTATTTTTCTTTTATTTTATTCCTATATTCAGCTATACTGTTTAATCTGTACCTGAATTTAGATTAATTTTGTTACTAAAGCTTATTCACTTAACTTGCATTGCTCACTACATTAGGTCATCTTAAATTAATTAGTCTTGTATTCAAGGTGTTTGTCATTTTGAAGACTATAATTAAATTTCTTTTTTCAATTGAATCCGACTTATATGCTAAGATAATTAATAATTATCTACAACTTTTGTGAGATTCTCTCCTTTCATCAGTTTTGTCTAATGAATTTGTTTACACATTCCTCTTCTTAATGCTTGAATCAGAGAATTGATCCTTTACTTTAATCAGATTGTCTAATGAATAATGAAACTAATTATTTAAAACTCTCATCTGAATGCTTTGCCTGCTATCATATTTGGATTTCATATTGTGTTTCACAATATGCATGTTCTACAATATTAGAATCAGGTCATCTAGAAATTGTATTAAAAGTAATAAGAGGTTTCAATTTTCGTCTTAAAACTTTCGTTTTCTGAAATCTGCAGCTCCTAATTATGCTGCTCCAATTTCAGATCTTGGATATTTTCAATTGAAAGTCATAAGTTTTGTAATTCATTATAGCTAATTTTATTTTATGACGCACTTCATTGTTTTAATTAAAGTTTTGAATTCCTATTGTATTTCTTTAAATCTTTTTAATGTTGCTACTTTAAAATAGTTTTATTCATCCGGTTTGGGTATAAGTTTTATAACTAAACACATCTAGTAAAACTTGGTTTTAGTGCATGATTTTGGACAATTTCTTTGTTTCTTAATTCATTAATCAAGTATTGTGTTAAATTCCCTTAATTCATTAATAAAATAACATTAAAGTTCTAACAAACTAGATTAGCTTAACTCTGATTTAGGTTCACAAACCTTTATTTAGGTTTGCTTTAGTACTGTTTAATCACCTGGTATAGTAAACTTAACGCCTTGAGATGCGATTCAATCTCCTAGAGATTTGAGTTTCAGATTGGGGCGTTACAACCGACCTGCGTGTCGAAGACTCTTTCACTTTAAATTTTATTTTATCCTTTCAAACTCTACACTTTTATTATTATTTAAGTAATGACAGTTTTAATATTATTTGATTTGTGTTGACTTATGAGTTCCATATTTATTCGTTGTTGCCTGGTACTGGCATATACGATAGATGTGTTTGTGGTATCTTAGAATGTCCCTAAGTTTGGGTTTCAGGGGCGACCGACCTGAGGATCCGAATTTTGGGTGTTACAGTAACACTATAAAATTTCTTATGTGGGCCTTGAAAAGTCCATGACTTTATGCACACCCAATATGGGGTAGCATGTGTGAAGATAGCATGGCAACTAAAACTATGCACATAAAAGCAAGTAATGCCACACGTGTCTTCGTGTGATAAGTGAGAGGTTGACGGATTGATTCCAGCCTTTAACGAAACTAGTACCTCATGCATAGGATGAGATAAAGAGTAGTGCAAAAATGCTTTTGTATAACAAGTGGGGGGTTAAATGCATAAAGTGAATAGTTGCAAAAACACTTTTGCGAGGCATATATGGTTATACAATGCATATGGCTTATGTTTTTACGTAAAATTTTACATGCATGCATGCATGCACATGAAACATGGCACGTACACTAAGAGTGCACGTGCATGTATATCAATATATGTGTACGTATATATATATATATAGATGTAATATTATTATTATTATTATTATTATTATTACGTTGCATGTATATATATATATATATGGATGTAATATTATTATATATATAGAAAGAGTTTAATTAATTAAATTAATGCATGCAAGAAGGGGACGTATGGGTGGGAGACGTACAATCTTTGGTATATATATATATATATATATATATGGTGTATGTAGAAATCGTGTGGACCCCACCCATGGTAGAAAACGTGTCTAACCTAGAGGAAAATACTAAGTCTTTGGGATTACTCTAGGGTTAGTTTGGAAGGATATATTTTAGGAAATAAATTATGGAGAAAATCTTAGAGATTTGGAAAGAAAAATAAAGAGAAAGAGAAAGAGAGAGAGAGTGTGGTCGATCTCTCCATAAGAGAGGATCGACCCACACATGTTAAAAATTGTTAAGAATCCCATTATTACACAAAACTTAGAAAACTTACCCTAAATAGAAGGCAGGGTTATTTTTGGTAATCTAGTAAAGTTTGGGATCATCTGAACCGTTGGATCTAATCTTGGGACACTTGTAAATATCTTAGTAGGTTCCCAAAAATTTTAGGAAATCAATTTGACACAAAAATAAGGGCACTTTGTGTGAAGTCGGCCAAGCTAAGCGGAGGTCGATCTCTCCTCAATCCTTTCCCTAAAAACTTGTTACTTAATTAGCTAACCTTCTCACTTTGATAAACATGAAATACTAGAGTTTCTCATAAAGTTAAAATAGTGTGAACCCTTGGATGGTGATCAAGTGTTCACCACCATCTAATTTTAAGAGCCCAAACCGCGTAAGCTTTGTGAGGGTGGGTTTCCTAATCAAAAAGAATTCTAAATATCTATCTTGGTTAAGAAGATAATGAAGAAAGTGAGAAGAGTTTTAGAAATTAAGAGAAATAGAGAAAATCTAGGGAAAGAGGGAGAAATCGGCTATACTAAGGTCGATCCTTCCAAGTCTCTCCACTTTTTGGAGAGTTGAACAAAAAAAAAAACAAGAAGAGAGGGAGAAAATGGCAGTAGCCCTAGGGCCTGAGTTAGTGGGTTTTCTTCTTCAAAAACTTAGAGAAACTCCAAGGTTCTAAAGCTTAGAGGAAGAGGAAGAAGCTAGTGGATCAACAGTCACCAAATCATGCAGTAAAGGTAGGAGAAATGCTAGTAGTTTGTGAGTATAAGCTTATTATTTTCTCTTTGATTTGAAGTTGAATATATGTTCATGAAGGTTTGATTTCCATGAACTAATAAATATATACATATATACATATATATGTTACATATGTTGATATATATTTCATGATGTGTAAATCCCTTGAAAAATAATGAAGAAAACGTTCATCTAATAAGTGATATTGAGAAGTGATGCATGGTTTGATGGGTTATTCCAAACCATGTCCTCCAAAGTGAGGGATTCCTACAGAAGATCGTACGATGTATGATGGAAAGAGAAATCTAATGGTTTAAACAAGAAAATGAACCAAACTTTCGGTCTGAAATCTTCGGTAACGTAGATGTTTTTTGTTTTAATTTGTTGCTGTTCAATATATATATCATATATGTTTGTTATGATATTGTATTGTGGTAGATAAAATATGAATCCCTACTGAGCATTGGCTCATCCCGTTCTTTTTATCTTTCACAGATCAGTGAAAGGGATACGTAGGAACGCGAGTTGTGGTGTATTCGTGAGGAAGAAAACTAGGTAGGTCTTCTATGAACATTATTTTAGTTGTTTAATGCTTAAATAAGTCTCGAAAGGTTACTTGGACAAGATGGGACATTTTTATGTTGATTTGGGTCTATTTCGATTTTTGAACAATAGGCTGGATTCTCTGACCAGCAGTTAGTATTTGAACAGCAGGCTGAATTAGTCTGGAAAGGTTACTTGAACAATTTGACTTTAGTACTGCTTTTCATCCTCAAATTGATGGACAAATGTAGAGAGTTAATCAGATGTTGGAGGACATGCTCTGTTGTATAGTGCTAGACTATAAGGGCAATTGGGAAGATCTTTTGCCACTCGTGGAGTTTGCATACAACAACAGTTACCAAATAAGTATCAGGATGGCACCGTTTGAAGCATTGTATGGCAAACCTTGCAGATCTCTAGTATGTTGGGCAGAAGTTGGAGAGTCAAAACTTCCAAGATCAGAAACCGTGCAATAGACTACTGAGAAGATATCTCTAATCAGGGAGCATATGCATGCTGCTCAGAGTCGACAGAAAAGCTAAACCGATCAGAGGCGAAGAGAGCTTGAGTTTGAAGTAGGTGATCAAGTACTTCTGAAGGTATCACCGATGAAGGGCGTTTTACGGTTCGGTAAGAAGGAGAAGTTATCGCCACGTTTCATTGGACCTTTTCCTATCTTAGAGAGAGTAAGGAATGTGATTTAATGGTTAGCCTTACCAGACCAGTTGGCAGGAGTTCACGATGGTTTCCATGCATCTATGCTTCGTAAGCATCTTAGAGATGAAGATCGCCCAACAATAGTCGACTTCCACGAGTTAAAGTTGCAGCCAGGGGCGACCTACGTAGAGAAGCCTTATAGGATTCTTGACTACATAGAGCAAAAACTTAGGTAAAGATCAATACCTTGGGTGAAGGTGCAGTGGCATCACCATAATGAACGTGAGGCCACGTGGGAGAGAGAAGAGGAGATGCGCGCAAGTTACTCGAATCTTTTTGAAGAGGTATATGTGAGTTTGATGACCTCTTTTAGGGGGTAGATTGTAATACCCTTCCTTTTAGAAGTTACTAATAATGGGGGCAGCCCACTTTTGTTAAGGGCACCATATTAGTGTTTTAGTAAGTTTGGTTTTATATTTTAAATATATAATACTAACCCTAAACTCCCTTTTTTGTTTGATCGACCAAGAGAAGGGAGGAGAGAAGGGAGAGCACGGCTAGGGCTTGAAGGAGGAGATCTTCTTCAAAAACTTTGAGTTTGTTCGTCGAGCTATTGAAAGAGGATCAAAATCAAGAGAGAATAAAGCACAGGCTTCAAGTTGCAGGGTTTTCTCTTATTCTTCCTTGTGTCTAGGGGGCATATTCGATCCAAGGTAAGTAGTAACTTACTTCTTTGGTGTAGACTTAGGTTTTCTATGTTGTTTCGATGCATTCTTAATGAATATATGCATGAAAACCTAGTTTATGTGTTGTTTACATGATTTCTCAATGAATGAATGTATGAAATATATGATCGTATGATGTGTAGATGTTTTCTAATGGTTAGAATGCATGGAATCTAAGTAAATATGATGTGAATATGATTCCCTAACATTTGCAGGTAAGAAAACTAAGTTTACACAGAGTTTTATCAAAAAACAAAACCCAAAATTGCAGAAAAACCCAGGGGGTATCGATACCCACAGAGTAGGTATCGATACTAGCTTGAGTTTGTTCATCAAATAGCACCAGTATTGATACCAGGCTCATTTGGTATCGATACCAGGGCATGTATCGATACCAGCCACGTCTGTTGGTTAAGATTGAGGTTGGTATCGATACCAACCAAGTTAGTATCGATACCAACAGACTGATCCCTGAACTAAGTTGTTAATGAGTTCTTAATGATGATAGGCTCTTGTTTACTGGCTATCACGATGTATAACATGCATATTATATGAGAATATGTGTTTTTGAGCAAGAATGCATGCTTAAACTCTTGGTTGTATACTTTCATGATGACAAACACATGTAGACACAGATGATATGAATGAAACCTTCATAAGCTTGATGTGTGCTTAAATAACTTATTTGGCTTGTGTGCAAATATAGTTTAGGTCTTGTATAGGTCTGGTCCTACCCTTTTAAGCGACGTCTACGGAATCGCCAAGTGAGGTTTACGGAATCACTTGACACGTAAGTAATGTCGTCAGGTTACTAGTGTTCGGGGACAGATTTCGAGACTGTTCATTTGATTCACGTGGCGCACGGCCAGTGTCTCAATTGAACTGCAGGGACGAGTAAAATGTGGGTAGTAACTAGAGTACACCACATGTTGCGAGAATCTAAATTTAACTAAAGATCATAAAACACAATAGCCCTGAATCTTGTGCATCTCTTTAGTTTGTTTAATCTTTCGTAATGACTTATTATATACATTATTGTTAATAATCTATGGTGAAACATATGGTTGCCTGAATCTAAGCCAAGGGAAATAGTAAACTTGTTGGCCAGGTTTTGACCTAGCACCATTGTTTTATAGGTCCAGGACAATAGGCGAATCCTCGGTAGAGGCGAAATACGCGAAAAGTAAGAATAAGTCTTCGAAGACTTCCTAGAGTTCCGTGAAAACATAGGATATTCTTTGATTTAAGTTTAATTTGGTTTGCACACATGTTTAGTCCATTACTCTTTGAGAATATTCATCTCTTTCATTTGTTCAATTGACAGCTTACCTTTAAGTTAATAAAGTATTATTCCGCTTTATTTGACTTACGTCATGAATGTGAGTGCTAGCTTCTTGTTAGCTTGGTGTAATGCGTACACCTTAGAGCTACAAGTTGTTAATGGTTCCACCGGAATGCCTAGTTCTCATTGAGTAAGGGCTGCATAACTGAAATGTAAGGGCGAGGCATTACATAGTATCCTTATGCTTCCCATATAATGTAAAGCATAACCAATCTAAGTTCATTAGTCCTATACTAGTCTAACCACATAAGAATAAGGTCTCTAGGTCACTTACTATCCTAAGATGATTTTTGGTGGTGAGTTGAGTTGCAAGGTGCCTTCTTCTCCGATTATTCAAATCTTCAATGATCAGAACATGGAGGTTAACACCCTAACTCTAACTCAAAGATATAGACTTACATTGAGTGTTGAATTGTCACGCAAATTGACAAACCCACGAGGAACTCATGGTCTTAACAATATCAATAGAGATCTTTTAAAAAGAGTCGAGTCTTTGAGTGATAAGGCTCAAGCGCTGACTGGAGAGATTGGGAAGCTAAAGAACTACAAGCAAGGTACGCATTCTGTTGGATCAAAATCTTATTTAAAGAAAAGGAAGAGAAACAAGACCAAAAAGGTTGTGTCTGAAATAGCCAAACCTACTCAAATGGACTTGAATCAAATGAAGAAATTTAAGAAACTCAAGGTCATATGGGTAAAGAAAAGTGATTTGGCAAGTCTTGAAACTCATACTGCACACAATTTCGATAAGTCTTTTAAGTATTTATTGGTTAGTGGCAGTAGTTGTACAATTACTTAATTGTTGATGTTCCCATTCCTCCCTTTGATTTGTATGCATATCTTGTTAGGGAAGTTGAGTAAGTTTGTATAATAGTTTGCTTTTAGTTTTTAGTTTTGCATTCTAGTTTAGTAGTTTAGTTGATGCATGTAGGGAAATTCTTTTAAAGATGAGCATGATATTCTCTCTATGTTATGTGTCACACTTTGCACCTAGTCTATTTACATTTGAATTATGTTGAGACTTGTGTGTGATTTCTTAGTGTTCTTATTCTTATTTTTTTGCATATCTTGAATGGAATGCTTGAACACTTTAGAAAATATGAGATCACAGTCTTTTGGATTGCTTGACTTTATTTTCGTATAGTCTGTGAAATCTCATCTTGAATGTCACAAATCTATTGACTTTATTATAAATTTTTAGTGCACATTATGAGTCTATGAGATTATGTGATTGTATCTTAGTTGGTTACATTAGAAGTGTTAAGATTAAAGCATATGATCTGGTTTTGAACCTAACTAGTGTGGATAAACTATCTTTGCAATATAAGATATTAGAAGACGAACATAACTGCAAAAATTACAAATACATCAAAGTGAATTATTGTAAAAAAATTGTTGAACTTAATGTACAAAACACCAAAAAGAGTAAGTGCCCGCAAAAAGATTGCGAACTTGGTGTTTAGAACATCAAAAAGAGTGAGTACCCACAATAAGATTGGGAACTCGATGTTCTTTAGTTTCATCATTCACCACATGTTGAGCCAAATAGCATTTTAGTGTATTTCTTGCATGAATCTGTCTCCTTAGACAAGAGTCGATTACAAGAATAATAGGAACTATACTAAAGACTTTTGATGATTCATGAAAAGAAAACTTGTGAAAACACAACTGGTATCAACCTTTAAACAACCTAACCATGATTGGTTAATATAAGATTAAAAGAAAACTTGCGAAATTTGTTCTTTATGCTAGGTAAAGTTCGGATAAGTGAAATGAGTGATATGAATAGTTTGACTAATTAACTTCCTATGATGTTATCACATGGTTTGAAGTTCTCATAAGCACACTCACACACACACACCATAATCTTGCTAATGGGTGATATGAACTATTCTTGTTTGATATTTGGTGGACTATACATGAAAAAATTCTTAGAATCTACTTGACTTGATGCTTATATGCTTTATATGATCTTGAATTTTATTCTTGATAGTCATGAGAACTTAAAATGATCACTTTGCATACCATCTACTTAGTCTTTTCTCAATTCTTGTGGAAGTAGGTTGGTTGTTTAGAATAGTGATCATTTGTTAGATCAATGTTATTGCAAATCAAAAAAGTTTTATGATCTGATTGAGGGGGAGTGATTCATGTGTTCATCAATGATTTCACAAAATCTTTTGCATGTGCATTGTTTTTAGTTTTCAAAAAGAAAAATAATTTTTTTTTCTGCACTTTGCATAAGTGGTTCGATCTTAAGTTCGAACCTAATTTCACATGACTTGTCAGGTTGATTGAGTTTGAACTCATGTTCGAACTCAAAGGTCATCTGTTGAACTATTCTTGATGGAGTTCGAATTCAAGTTCGATTCTTATAGGGTATGCTATCTTATTTCATTTGCTACTATATCCTTTAATATTCCTTATAGTTTTGCTAGTTTAGATCTTACATACTAGTCATATTTTACTTTAATTTGATGTGATTATCTGATACATGGTAGGATGATCTTCTTTAATGCAAATTTAACTTGTATTGATTGTTTACTTATACCCTCTAATCTTCTTTTGCTTTATAGATATTTCCTTGTATATGTGTTTGAGTCCATCCTTTGTCTATTTGGGACAAAAAAAGGGAGAAAGGACTTTGTATTTATTTGTTTACAGTGAGAAGTTTTGTAAAAGGGGGATACTAGTGAAATTGGGGAGCTTCTCGATCAATTTCTAAGGGGTAGAGAAACTTAAAGACTTTTGAGTCTTTCAATGCTCTACACAAGACTTCAAGGTAAGTTTTTAACTTTGATTCTTTTACCTTAATGATTAAGGTTCCTTGATTTGTTTTGTGAGCATGTGCAAGTGATAGGTTAAAGACATCCCACCAAGTTTAGAAGGTTCTATATGTTTAGGGGGAGTAAGTCTTATAAGAGAATATGAGTTATAATTTGGGAAGGTTATTTTATTATTTTATTAGGTATGAGTTTTGTCACGAAATTGACAAAAGAGGAGATTGTAAGGTTCATAAGTCCTTGGGTTCTTATCAATTTGCGTGTCAATGAAAAACTCAATGAAAGTCCATTGTACTTGAGTTAGAGTTAGTGTGTCATCTCCGTAGTTCGACTTAGTGAAGACTTGAAGATTGGAGATAAAGCTCACCAACAACTCAACTCACCACCGGAATTCACCTTAGGATGGTAAGTTACCTAGAAAACTCATGAATCATAGGTGGTTAGTACAAAATAGGTAAATTAGTTGTTTCAGATGTTTGATACAACTTAAGGAAAGGTTGGGAATAGGTTACATGGTGTAAAACACCTTAGAACACTTGGTTGGAGTATTGAGTTCGAAACCAACTTCATGCTGATGGCAACCATAAGACAATCAAAAACTGTTAAGAAAAATTTGAGTTCGAACTTAAGTTCAAACCACTTTTGTTACTGATTTATGCTGAAAGCTTGAATCTCGAATTGAGTTCAAACCACTTTACTTCAGCTACATGAAAAGTTTCCAAAAAGTGTTTTAAAGATTTGGGAAACTTCTAAATTGACTTTTAGTAATCCCAAACCTTCTATAAGTTGTTTAGCTCATCCTTAACACCTATATAATAATGTTTTAACATCAAGGCTTGGAGACACACATCAAGAGAAGATCTTGGAGAGGTCTACATTCATATTCTAGGGTTTTCAAGTTCTATTAAGTATCTTCTACTTTATGAAGAACTTATTTTGATTGATTCAATTAGTTGAAGTGCTACAATTACTTATCTTGTAATTAAATCAATCATGGTGTGTTGTTTAGAAGCCTAAACAAATACTTCCTTCTTAAACCTTAGGGAATTAGGGTTTTACTGGTCGATTTTCGGTGAGTGGTTACTTGAAGTAGTTCAAGTGTTGCTCGTGGATTTGAGTAGAGAATAAGTTACGGGACTTGGTGGATTTCCAAGTTAGAGACGCATTATGATCGCTGAGGAGCAGTTCGTGGATTCGAAGTTGTGGTTGAACTGAAGTCGTTGCTAATCAGAACGTTGAGGGAGTCATAGATCGTGTCTGTCAAGTGGTAAATCAGTCTGTAAGTTCACGCTAACTCTTAGTGGATCTTTGACTGGATTAGGTCCCAAAGTTTTTTTTCAGTTTGGGTTTTCCTCGTCAACAAAAATCTCGTGTGTTAAATTCTTATTTAATTTAGAGATTAAAATATTCGATTATGTTCTTAATTCCGTAAATTAAGAATCGAATAAGTCAATACTCTTCTAGAGGTTTTTGTTTCTAGTCTTGACTTTACACTTAAAATTTTTATTGGGTGAAAGTTTGATCCCTAACCATAGTTACAATTTATGATGGTTAGATCTGATAACCGTAGGGCAGATTTTTCACACCACACCAGCCCCACCACCTCTACCTCCATCACTATCAGCTTTCCTCTCTTATTCTTAGTACTCCCTAACTCTTTCTCCATATGTTCATCTCTCTCTCTTATTTTTCTATCTAAAACTTAAAAATTAGATCTAGCTATCATTTTCTCTTAGAGAGAACATGAGGATGATTAAGATGATGATAAAAATTCGACAACACGGAGTCAAAAATCAAAATATTTTCAACAGATTTCTATTAAAAAATCAAACAAATTTCGATAGATTCTTGTTGAAAAATTAAGATATTTTCGACAGCTTCCTGTTGTAAACAAAATTAACAAGGACCTGTCGAAATGTATTTTCTTTTTCGGCATAAACCTATCGAATTTTGTTCAAAAGTTTAACTCTGTATTGTCGAATTTTAGAACGTCGATGACTTTAGTTATTGTTAAAAATTCGATTTTTTCTATCCAAATCCCCTCTTTCTCTCCAAATCTCCCTTCTCCTCTTTCTCTCTTTTCTTTATCTCTAAAGCATCGACGATGGTGGTGGAGCGAGTGAGGTTGTGGAGTTGGTATAGTGGTATTGGCATGGTTGTGGCAATGGTGGTGGAGATGGTTATAGTGATGGTGGGGTGTATTTAGTTGGAGGTGATGGGGTGTAAAAAAAATGAGAACCCCTCCCCTTTAGTAAAACAAATCTTTCCCCTAACTAATTTGCAAATTTTGGGGGTGCTTATCCACTGGGAGAGTTTCCCATCCAAACTAGGAAGCCCAATAACAACAGTCTTTTAAAAAAATGCAAAACTTACACGGGTATTATAATTTCTACACTATTTGAGATAGGCTAAATACAAGAGAATAAGTACGAGAGAAGTAAGAGATTTCTTACTGACTTTATTCATCCGTAAAACAACATGTTACAAAGGGAGGGGTATAAATAGTTGAAGTTGCGTAGTGTGGAATATTACATTCTAACACGCACATACCTTGGTGTTAGATTCTACAATGAATCTACACCATCTGATGACACCTAAAGCTGGACAGCCACCTCACTGGATAGCCACCTCAATCCCATCGTCTTAAAACACTCCCCCTTGGATGTCCACAATTCTAAGATAATTTTCTCGTTAAAAACCTTGCCAGGAAAACCCAGAGAGACGAAATCTGAGCTAAGGAAAAGAGTACATTAGACTTAGAATAATGCTGGACTCGCATAAGCTGCCTCATTAAAAACTTTGGCAAGAAAAATCCAAATGGACAAAACCTTGACAAAGAAAAAAGAGTACAACGCGATAAGGTCCAGTATGACAAATGTTGGCACTAGTAAACTCCCCCTGATTGAGCAGTCCCTCATATCAGTCTGCGTGATGACACATACGTCTCATACCAATATCATAAACCAACTTTCTGAATGTCGTTGTTGGCAGAGACTTGGTGAACAGATCAATATAATTCTCATAGGATTATATCTGCAAGATATCAATCATATGGTTCTTCTGGAGATAGTGAGAATGAAAAAGCTTCGGTGAAATATACTTGGTTCTATCACCTTTGATGTAGCCTTCTTTGACTTGTGATATACAAGCAGCATTGTCTTTAAAAATAACTGTTGGCACATCAGTGATAGAGAGTAGAGCGCAAGAGCTTCTGATATAGCCAATCAGTGATCTTAGCCATACACATTCTCTGCTAACTTCATGTAGTGCAATAATCCCCAAATGATTCAAAGAAGTGGCTAGAAGACTCTGCTTGTTGGATCGCCAAGAAAATGTTGTATCACCACTTATAAAAATATACCCAGATTGAGAGATAGCTTTATGGGGATCAAAGAGGTATCCAACATCGGAGTAACCCTTTATTTGTGAGCCATTGGATAGATTTTTAGAGTAAAACAATCCCATGTCAGTTGTTCCGCGGAGATAACAGAGAATCTGTTTTACACCTGTCCAATGATTTATTGTCGGTGCAGAACTAAACTTGGCTAACAAATTTACTGAAAAAGCAATATCGGGTCTAGTACATTGTGCAAGATACATCAGTGCACCTATCGCACTGAGATATGATACTTCTGGACCAAGTAGTTCTTCATTTTCCTCCTTTGGGTGAAATGGATCTTTCTCGGCATCGCGAGATCGCACAACCATAGGAGTACTAAGCAGATATACTTTGTCCGTATTAAAGTGCTTCAGGACTTTTTCAGTATACGTTGTTTGATGGACAAGAATTCTGCGTGAATTATGCTCGATCTGCAGGCCAAGACAAAATTTTGTTTTTTCGAGATCTTTCATATCGGATTCCTTTTTCAAGTATTCTACAGCGTTCTTGAGCTCTTCAGGAGTCCCAATAAGATTGATATCATCGACGTATACAGCAATGATAGCAACTCCATATTCTGTTTTCTTAATGAATACGCATGGGCAAATGGGATTATTGACATATTCTTCCTTAATTAGATATTCACTAAGGCGATTATACCACATTCGTCTGGATTGCTTTAATCCGTATAAAGCTCATTTAAGCTTAAGTGAATACATATGGTGTAGTTTTGCTTCAGGCAATAAGAATCTTTCAAGGACTTTCATATTGATATCTATATCTAGCTTTCCGTACAGATATGATGTAACGACATCCATTAGATGCATGTCGAGTCCTTCTGAGACTACTAGACTTATTAGATATCAAAAAGTAATTTCATCCATCACAGGAGAATACGTTTCTTTATAATCAATCCCAGGTCTCTGCAAGAAACCCTGTGCCACGAGTCGTGCTTTATAGCTAATGACTTCGTTTTTCTCGTTGTATTCTCTTGCAAATATCCATTTGTAACCTACATTTGTGGGTGTTGGAACTACAGGTCCAAATACTTCACGTTTTGCAAGAGAATCTAATTCAACTTGGATTGCTTCTTTCCATTTTGGCCAATCAATTATATGTCGACATTCCTCTACAGAGTGTGGTTCAATACCATCATCATCTGTAACAATTTCCGTAGCTACTGAGAATGAGAATATGTCGTTGATAATAGTTGCATTGCAATTCTACACCTCTCTAGTGCATGCATAATTTATTGAGATTTCCTCATTCACAGGTAACTGGTCCTCTTTAGGAGGATTCCCCTCGTCAGGGGTTTGTATCTCTTTAGGACTTAGTATCTCTTTAGGAGATTGTTTCTCTTCAGGAGGTATATTTCTTTAGAGAGTGTGGATCTTTTAATAGACTCTTCTGGAGTGCTATCTCGCATAAATTTTGATTGACATTTCTTCTTCTGGGGAACAGAATCTTTTGAACTGAGTGGTCGTCCATGCTTCAGGCGTGCCTTAGACGACTCATTTGCTGCAATATTAATAGGTTGTCATATAGGAACAACACGTCCTACTAGGAAAATATGTTCTGCTGGGACATCAATTCGAGCTGGAGCATTTACAACAAATATATGTGATTTAGTCACTTTTGCTGCATCATTGAATGCATCAAGCATTTCATTAGCTACCTTTTAGAGCTGAACAATCCTCTGCACTTCACTTTCAGATTGAGTGGTGCGAGGATCGAGACGAGACAAAGTTGGTGTATTCCAACAAAGTTCATGCTGTACTTCAGGAGGCTGTTTTCCTCCCCCTAACGGCAGAAAGAGTGTCTCATCAAAGTGAAAGTCTGCAAAACGGGCAGTAAAAACATCACCTGTCATGGGTTCAAGATATTGAATAATAGAAGGTGAATCATACCCAACATAAATCACTAACCGGCGGTAAGGACCAAACTTTGTGCAATGTGTAGGTGCAATGGGGATTAGGACTGCACAACCAAAATTCTCAGATGTGAAATATTTGGTTGATGCCCTAGAATAAGTTGTAAAGGAGAGTACTGATGATATGCAGTTGGGCGAAAACGAACTAATGCAGAAGCATGTAAAATGGCATGTCCCCATGGAGAAACAGGTAGCTTAGTTCTCATAAGCATAGGTCGAGCAATTAGTTGGAGACGCTTAACAATTCTGCAAGACAATTTTGGGTGTGAACATAAGCAATAGGGTGTTCTACATTAATGCCAACTGATAAACAATAAGCATCAAAAGTTTGGGATGTAAACTCAACAGTACCATCAAGTCGGATAAGCTTGATTGGGTACTCGGGAAAATGTGCACGTAATCTAATAATTTGAGCAAGAAGACATGCAAAAGTAACATTGCGAGTGGATAGAAGGCAAACATGTGACCATCTCGCAGAAGCATCTATTAAAACCATAAAGTACTGAAATGGTCCACATTGAGGGTGGATGGACCACAAATGTCTCCCTGAAGCCGTTGTAGAAAAACTGGCGATTCAACTATAACTTTAATCAGATATGGTTTGAGTATGAGTTTACCCAAAGAACAAGCAGTACAAGTATAGTCTTTGGACATCAGAAGCTTCTGGTTCTGTAACGGATGTCCCTGTAAGTTCTGAGTTATTCTACCCATCATGGTAGAACCTGGGTGACGAAGACGATCATGCCAAAGCATAAATGCTTTTGGGTCATTGAACTTCTGGTTTATGACGGCATATGATTCAGCCATTCTAATTATTGTATGATATAACCCTGAAGAGAGAGCTGGAAGCTTCTCTAGTATGTGCTTCTGGCACGATACAATTGAAGTAATGCACAGATACTCCATATGATGTTCACTGATTGTCTCAAGATGGTATCTATTACGACAGATATCTTTTAAACTCATCAGATTTCTTTTGGATCTGGATGAATATAAATCATCGTCGATATGAAGTTTTGTACCACTTGGTAATATGATACTACCTCTTTCGGAGCCTTCGATCAAACTGGTTGTACCAGTGATAGTAGTCACATTAGCCTTGAATATTTTCAAGGTTGTGAAATATTTTAGTGTCACGAAGGATTGTGTGTGTTGTTGCACTGTTTACAAGACATACATCCTCACCACTTATCCTGTGACTGTATAGATTACTGTTGGAATCCATATCCTTCTTTTATTGTATCTCCGAGGTCTTTGGATTGGAGATGAATCTCAACATCAAGTAGCCAAGAGAGATAATTATCTCCAGAAATATCTAGAGCTTCAAATTCAAGCTTCGTTATATTCGACATAAGCGAAATAACATAGACGATAATTATACCTTTTGATTTTATGAGGTGTCCAAGAATTTCGGGTTGATCACGAATTTTTTAGGACTGTTCTTTTTGTAGTAGATTAGTAGAGACTCGTGCTGATAACGTGTTATAATTTCTACACTATTTGAGATAGGCTAAATACAAGAGAATAAGTTCGAGAGAAGTGAGAGATTTCTTACTGACTTTATTCATCCGTAAAACAACATGTTACAAAGGGAGGGGTATAAATAGATGAAGTTGCATGGTGTGGAATATTACATTCCAACACACACATGCCTTGGTGTTAGATTCTACAATGAATCTACACCATCTGATGACACCTAAAGCTGGACAACCACCTCACTGGACCCTTGTTAGCAATTCGGCGTACGGCTAAAATTCGGGATGGTATAAGTATGAGTATTATTCGGTTCATAAGAATTGTAATACGGTCCAACATTCGGTCAATCATTCGTCATACGGAAAATATTCGATTTAGAGTTAATTCGTATTTAATACTTTTCACATATAGAAATTCGGCAGTAAAAATTCGACAATATGCCAAGTCTTCTAGATGCTTCATGGAGTTCTGAGTGTGTCAATAAAGAGAGAAATTGAGAAAATTGGGGTCCTTATAGAAAAAGAGAGAAAACAAAGAAGGGTTCTTAAGTAATTAACTGGGGTTTCTTTTTTATTTTTATTTTTTTGTATTGAAAGTCCGATAGTCATTAAATAGAGTAGGAGTATTTTCTACCCGATTCATTCAGTAATTTGGTTAGAATGTGTTTTAAACGTTTTAGCTAAAAAAATCGTATATTATTGATTAGGTTTTGTTTGGACGGAAGTATTAAACGTTATTTGGAAATAGGGAAGAATACGAGTATTAAAAGCGAATAATGCCGGTGACTGCTAACAAGGCACTGGACAGCCACCTCAATCCCACCGTCTTATAACAACGGGTATTTTATACAAAAACCTTAAAACCCCAATTCGCTCCCTCTCTCTCCCTGTTTGTAGTGAGGGAGTGTTGTTGAAAATGAGCAGCAACCAAGATCAAGGTGGAGACGGAAATTTAATGGCGAAAGCCACAAAGGCAGCTGAGGATCTCTACCATTTGCGAGACACGTATTTTCCTGCTGACCCGCAAGAGAAAATTTCCAAGTTGCAGACTGAAGCAGATCTCACTCTCAACCTCCTCGATTCCATCCCATCAGGTACACTTACACCTACAACATACTCTCTTCAATCAATCAATTCCAAACTATACTCTCTCTTTAAGCAGATTTTTCTACATTGGTTTTAGTTTTATAATTCTTGTTGGATAGCTTAGGTATTTCTTAAGGTTCATGATGGCATTTATAGAGACTGAATCAGTTACAGAACCAAAAAATTTGGCATTTGTTAAGATGGCTCTTAATCTCTTATACAATTTTTGTTCCTATTGAATGTTTTGATTTCCCGTATGTTTGAGCTTCTTTCCTCAATTACCATTTTTGCTTCGGTTGATTACGCTGAAACAAAAGCACAATGGGCTAATGTTAAGAAGGATCCTAAAATACTATATCAGAGAGAATTACTACTCAGAGTTCGGTACCCTACCTTCCTCTGCTTTATTGGTTTAGACATTTAGGTTTTAATGGCATGATGAAATGGAATTAATGCTGTGGCAATTTTTTCCGTGCTTCGTGGACTATGCTATCACTGTTAATGGTTTTATCAAAGTTGTCATAAGGTATCTTTTCAGACTCCTGAGATCTCGAGGTAAATAATTATTGAAGTGATACTTACGTAGTCTGTAAGGGTCACATTTGTGTTCTCTAAGTCTTCCTTTTGGAGGAACAAAGCTAAATATAATACAAGCTCTATCGTTCCATAAAAATTTGCCTGGTCCATATGAAGAACCAAAATACTCTATTAGGATAAGCATGGTTTTAAAAGGCGATTTTAAGCCGCGAGGTGCTTTGCTTTGAAAAGGCGAAGCGTAGCCCCAAGGCGGTACAAAGGCGTAGCCTCGAAGAGTAGAAAAATTACATAAATTCATGGACATATAAGTATTATTGTATATTTGTATTAGTATATAACTATATAACTTCTATAATATAAAAGTGGCATTGGGAAGCACAAGAATATGTCCCAAATCTAACTTACATAATATAAAATAAACAAAAAGTTGAATAAAAATGAATATATATTAAAAACAAAAAGCATCTTCAAAAGGCGTACGCCTTTGTGCGTAAAGGTATTGCCTCGCCTTGAGGCGTACCTGAGGCGTACGCCTCATAACGAATTTTAAAACCATGAGGATAAGAATGAGGCCCGTAGATCTTCCTTTCTGGAAGTTGTTATAAGGTGTCCATGTTCCTTCTTTTCATTGGCAAGAATTCTTCCTCGCTGCTCCACTCAAAGCAAGCATGGATCTTTTGGTGCCATTTTTCTCAATGAAAATAAGGAGATCCTGGCACCTTTAGGGACTTGTCGAATCATAACTATTAGGATGGCTTCGATGGAGATGTCTAATCGAACTTGTTGCTTCTTTGTTAGTATGCCCACTTAAGGCTGAAGATCTCTTTCGATTATTTTTTGATCTGTTGAAAAACCAAAAATTTCTTAGAAATGAAAAGATTTATGAAACATTAAAAAAGTCGGAATGTTTTGAAACAAACTGAAAGACATTCACATTATTTTTTTTCTTCTTAAATAAGCTTGAAAATTGTTGTATTTATTAAATTACTTCTAGAATCTATACAATAAAACAGAGCAGTCTTAAGACAAAGAACGGTCTAGCTTCATCCTCTTACAAATCTGGGCCGTCGTTTGTCTTATACACAAACACATATAACTTCCTAATCAATGACATATTTGGTAAATAAAAAGTATCTAAAGGGCAAAGGATTAGTATGAGTTTGTAGATAAAAAAGGTGTACACGTGGAGTAAAAAGAAGGTGCACATGTGGAGGAGAAAGAAATTTGTCAACTCTTAATTTTTCTAAAATAAAAATGTCATAACTTTTTATATACAAATCGATTTTTGACAAAATTTATATTTTTGAAATGGATTTGCAAAGATCTTCAAAATGAGACCAGTCAACAATACCAAAATTTAAAAAGAAAAAAAAGTATTTTGGGTGTTAAATTGCAGACTAACATGTGCTCGAGTAGATTTTAGACGACGAAAATGCGCGACATTATGTGTCGTGCCTAAGACACGGGTTATCGCTAATCATCATAATATAATAAATAAGTCATTCGAGCAACTTGAAGCATTCTAAAGTAAAATTTCAAACTTTTGATTTTAGACAAACATAAAATTAACCATAGATGTTTATACAAACACGTGTTTGTCATTCTGCTACTCTTTTTTCTCTCTCTCTCTCTCTCTCTCTATATATATATATATTGCAGGATCTATTCCAAGAATTTTTGTTTTCAAGAAGGTTACACTACTTAGTTTAGACCATCAAGCTCAATGAGCTTCCACTGTTCATCGTGAACCTGTTTATTTCTCTGTCATGCTCCTATTCGTCATTGTAATAGTTTTTTGATTAATAAATTTATTGGGAAACACCATATCCACATATTATTTACATAACTTCCACTCAACCTAGGACGACTCCTTATTATTATTATTATTATTATTATTATTATTATTATTATTATTATTATTATTATTATTATTATTTTTGAGGGGAAATTCAAATTTATTGGATAAGCCAAATAGGCAAAAGATTTACAAGTATAAGTAAAATATCAACAAAAAGAAAGTAAAAAATATACTAGGATTGGCCAACACGATGGCCGTCCCAAAACCCTCCCTAGTCATCATCCATAATTCATTGAACTAGGGTGTCCCAAAAGAAAATGAAGTCTTGGCATCGGGTTCCAGTAAATAGTCTATTCGGAGGTACCCACATGTACACCAAAGGTTTAATGCTTACTATAAATTTCTCCAAGACTTCTTCCTCGCCATTGAATATCCTATTATTCCTCTCCTTCATGTGACGGCGAAGAACAAAATCTTCCATAAGGCTTTCGCCTTTTGTCTCCTAGATGGACTTAACCAAGAGTTTAGGCAAGCCTCGATTGAACTCGGAAACACCTATGATGCATTGAATAGATCCAAAAAGTGTGTCCATATTTGTGAAGCAAAGTCGCAAGAGAAAAGGAGGTGATGAATTGTTTCCAAGGCTGATTTGCACATCGGGCACCTGTTCACCGAATCATCGTCGTCAACCCACATCTCTGAAGCCTATCTTGAGTATTCCATTTTTGAAGACAAGCTTCCGAAGAGAAGAAGCTCACCCGATTTGGTATAGGTGGTATAGGTTCCCCCTAGATGATTTTAAAGAATCATCTCGACCGAAGTTGGTCATGTCCCATCAGACGGGTCTGTGTTCCGGTTGACCAGTAGACAATACTTCATAAAATGACATAACAGTGAAACTCCCATCTTGACCTGGTCTCCATAGTAGCTGATCCTCTTCTTCGACATTTAGTCTCACCGAATCCAGTTCCGCTAAAATAGCTGACATCTCATTGAACTCCCAATCATTTAGGTCCCATCGAAAGCTGAGATCCCACCCTAACACTCCGTTTACTTTCCGACTCATCTCTTGCCCTGTTGCTGTTTATGAAGAGGATATCGAATACATGATGGGGTATCTCGACTTTAGAGGTCCTAGCCCCAACCAAACATCGTCCCAAAAGCTAATGGCATTCCCTTTGTTCACCTTACAAGTGGTGTGCACTTTAAAGGCCGGCCATATGTTAGTGATTCCTCTCCATACTGAGACTCCATAACTCGCCGTAACTATTCGGGGTCCCAAACCGTTCATCGAAGAGCCGTATTTGGCTGTATCAGTAAAACCCAAGGGCCTAAGCTCAACAGCTCACGGTGAGCTGCATCAGCTGCTCATGGTCGTTGGGTTTCATGGTGAGCTGCAGCAGCAACAACGATTTTTTATGTTTTTTCTTTTTCTTCTCCTTTCCTTTTCTTCTTTTCTTCCTCTCTCCACTCCATCGTCAGCAGACTCGGTAGTCAGTACTACTGAGAGGGAAAGTCATTATGGGGGAAGGGGGCCTGTAGTTGTCACGGTCGAGTCTCGGCCGAGTGGATCGGCCCTGACTCAGCTGACTCGGGGATCGGCCCTTTGCCAAGTCCTTGCCGATCCCGAGTCCTACTGTGTAGGTTCTTAGGAGTGGTCATGAGGTGTGAGTGTGCTCTTAGTTATTGCATGTTCAACTCTCCTCCCATGACTGCTACCTGGGCTATAGATTTTGAGCTGCTGTCCTCCGGAGGAATGGTCCAATATGATGGGGATACTTTCATCGTGAAAAAAAATAGAGAGAGATGGAGAATCGAATGTGTGTACGTTGATCTCCTCTCCTCATGCTATATATAAGGAATAAAGTCAATTATAATTGGTAACAAACTCCTTGCATAAGCATAAAATCCTAAGTTATTCTGATTATGGACATAGCTCACAGCCCACATGACTAATACTTCCAACACCTTTGTTTTAGCACACTAGTACTTCAAAACCTATCAGTCTCCTGATCTCCACGGTTTCTTTGCTACTCAATTGAGGTTTATTTCAAGTGCCCCACACTTAATGTTTTGTCCATCGTTACGTTCCCTTCTTTCATTTATTTCAATGTGAAAAATTCTACATTTTCCTTTGAAGAACAAGGGAATCTGTTAGCGTTATTATGTCAATTTTTTGGACTTATTATTTCTTATTTCACACTTGTCTTTATGTGCAACGTCCCATGTGTTATCTGTGCAGATCAAAGGAAATCGCCTACACAACGTGCAGCTTATGAATTTTTGAGAGGGAAAATACTGGATGTATTTCCAGATTATCGAAAAGAAGCAGAAGATCATTTGTCAAAAGCTGTATGAGATACCGCTAGCTTCTTTCTCTCTTGCTGGTAGTTTAGTGTATGATATTGCTTAAGCTAAGGGTCATGTTTTGAAATTGCTATTTCATGTTTCAGGTTAAGCTGAATCCATCTCTCGCAGATGCTTGGCTTTGCTTAGGCAATTGCATTTGGAAGAAGGGAGATCTGCTCTCTGCAAAGAATTGCTTTTCTCTGGCGCTAAATAAAGTCAGTTTCTGTTGTGAGGATTCTTTTAAGATTTTGTTCTGTTCCGGACAATTATGAAGGTGATCTGACTTAACGGTTGCCTGTACATTCCCTATTTTGCAGGGTCCAGACAAGAAGATACTTTGTCAGTTATCAATGCTTGAAAGGAGCTTGGCTCAAGGCAAGGAGGTTAACTTATGCAGATTTTTTGCTTGGATTTTGTGCTATTGATTTGAGGAATAAACATCTTTTTTCTGTTTGTTTTTTGTTTTCCCTTTCTTTTTAGAACATTTGACTTCTTGAGGCTATAGTCCAGCCGAACTTTTACAGATATGTTTGGAGAGGTGATTCTTTCATGTACAAGGTTGTGTAGGGTGACCTTATGTGAATTGAGTCCAAATTCACCTGAGTAGGACAGTGGCATGGCACAAATTAGGAATCCCTTTACGGAAGCCACACTGAGAACCATGTTTGGTTCTCAGGCAAGTGAGCTTTTTTTCTTATGTCGCACTGTGTTTGCTTAGAACTCATCAGTTATATGGATCTTTAACTTGCTTCTTTTATTTTTTAGCTAATCTTTTTCTTTTCTCTGTAGGCTCTGAGAATCAGGCAGAAATTGTTGAAGAAAGCATTCAGCATGCAAAGGAAGCTATTGCATTGGATATCAAGGATGGGAATTCATGGTGTAAGTCTCCGTAACGTTACCTATTAATACTAAGTATGTTTTCCTTTTGCATTTTCTGAGTCTGCGACTTTGAGACATACAAGAAGTTGTGTCTACAAATGCTAAATTTTGTATTGGCTGATAGTTCTCCAGCATCTCTAAATTATAAACACTTCAGACTGAATTATCGTAAATTGATTCATCTACTACAAGCTCATGATTTTTTGTTGGAAATTCTGTAATATCTCCATTCTTACTGCTCTTCGTGCTCCTGGATCTTATAGTCGAAAGTAGAGAAGGGAAGAAAAGAAAGAGAAAGGAGAGAAAAAATAATGGGAAAAGTGTATTAGAGAGAGTTGTCTCAATCTATTCATAATTAGATGTGGTCTCATGACAGACAGGTGCCAGTTATTACATTACTGGACAAATAAAAATAGTAGAAATATAACATAAATCAAGTTTAACAGGTAAACATAAATATTGGGTAACAGGTGAGTTGGTCACGACCATTATCACTGGTTAGTGCTAACACTCCCCCTCAAGTGAGTGCATGGGTATTGCACATGCCCAGTTTGGACAAGGTATCATTAAATTTTTTCTTGTTAACTGCCTTTATGACGGCCCAGTTTGGATTCAGTTTTCTCATGAATAAAGTGCCGATCAACCTCAGTATGCTTCGTCAATCATGCTGAACAGGATTATATGCAATACTAATGGTAGACTAGTTATCACAGTACAACAAGAGAGGCAAAGAACAGGAAGTAGCAAACTAGTGAGAAGTGTCTTCAATCATTACCATAGTAACTCACATACTCCATCTACCATATCACGAAACTCCGGTTCTGTGCTAGAGCGGGAAACTACATCCTGTTTTTTACTCAGCCAATTAACGAAATTACATCAAACCATTGTATAGTAGCCAGATGTGGACTTCCTATCATATACTGATCCAGCATCTAGTTAGTCCATGCCTCAACCCGTAAGTGAACATGATTGGCAAAGAGAATACCACGTCTTGGACATCCCTTCAAATGATGAAGGATATAAATGACTGCATCAAGATATGGAGTGCAAGGAGAGTGCATAAACTGGCTCATAACACTAACCGTGTAGGCAATATCAGGTCAGTCAGAGATAAATAAAACAACTTCCCAACAAGTTGCTGATGCTGTAAAGTATAAGATAATAACTCCCTCTCAGAATCAGCGAGGCGATGATTCTACTCAATGAGTGTTTCAATGGGATTATCAACGGGACGAGAACCAAGCTAGCCAGTAGAGTTAAGGAGCTCCAGAATATATTTGCATTGAGAAATGAAAATACCAGAACCGACCAACTAACGCCTAAGCAGATGTATGCGCATATTCAAACATTGATGGAGGCCGCAAGAAGCTGAAAACCATGATTCTTCTCAACAATCTAACTTAGCGTCTGCGGCCATTTCCAGTTGAAGTGAAGACTAGTAATAGTTCATTTCTTCCCAAATAGCACACACTTTGGCAACATATTCAGCAAGATACATTTTGCAATTTCATGTCCAAGCTAAAACACCCAAGCAATATTCTGACGCTGAGAGTACATATGATGAACAAAATCCCAAATCTGTTTTGCGGTCTTCATAATCATATAACCTACAACCAACCTCGATATAATCATAGCACTATCAGAAAACTATTGATACGTAGGATCCATCTCAAGAGGTTCAGTAGCTGTGCATGTAAAGTATCCAATATTCCCTCACTCTACCACCAATATGGCAATGTACATTCTAGTGGATTGAGCCCATATCAAATAATTTTGGCCATCAAGCTTAACAGAGGTGATTTGGAAGTTCGATTATCAGTAGGATTGATGGGACTGGGAGTAGAAGAGGCACCACCATTGTCAGATACTGTAACATATGATGTGACCGAAGAATTCAGGAATAGTCATATTCGCCATGATAGGCACAAATAACCACAAACAACTAAGAAAATACAGTGAGCTGTCTTTTAACACATTAAATATCATAAAAATTGAGGTGGATTGAGAGAAAATGGCGTTGTCAATCTTGCACATAGTTAGAAAATCAAGGGACAGATCATGGATACCTGAAGCAAGCCAAGAGAGCTCTAGGGCACACCGTGTCCCCTGCAAATGACGTGGGCTTGAGGGGCTTCAAATAAAAAATGCCGGTGACTACTAGCAATGAGGTTAACGTGACTAGCGACTTGATGAAGATCGCGCGGCGCACCTTTGGCTCAGATACCAGGTTGAAAGTAGAGATGGGAAAAAAAGGAGATGAAAAATAGTGAGAGGTGTTTCTGAGAGAGTGTTCTCCACACACACTATCTATTTATGATTTTATGTGGTCAAATCACAGGCACATGCTGTTATATTATTGGATAAACAAAAATAATAGAAATAAAACATAAGTCACGTGTAACAGTTGAACATCAATCTTGGGTAACAGGTCACGGCTAACACTTATGTTAGTTTTTTCCTCAAATTCTCTTGCTCCTCCTGGGTATTTAGTTCCTTGCTCGCTGTGCTTGTTGCTTGAACTCTTACGGGTTCCCCATATTTTTGAAGTATATGTGCTATTTATTTTCTCAACTGTGCTGACCTTTTTCTCTTTTCTCTAATTTGTCTCTCATCTTAAGTTTGTCATTTGTCCTTGACAGATAATTTAGGAAATGCATGCCTCACAAGTTTTTTTGTCACTGGATCCTGGGAACATAACAAACTTGTACAATCTTTGAAAGCTTACCAGAATGCTGTAAGTGTGCATGACTAGAACTTGCAAGCCTAATCCATTTCCTGGCCACATGTAGATTTCCCATGAAAGCGAGTTTGATTTCCCAGTGATCTTCTTTTCTCAAGGGGTAGAAGGATAGATCTTTTACCAGTCGTAGGTCACCTGGAGTTTTGTTTTTGAACTCATCTTAGAAGTTTAGTATTTGTCTTAATTCTTCATAACAACTGTTGCCTTTTTTTTTTTCCTCTTTCTTTTTCTAGGAAAAAGATGAGAGAATGGAATCTAACCCAGATCTGTATTTCAATTGTGCCACTGTAAGTCTTTAACCTTTCCCACAATTTTCTTCTTTAAATCTGAAGAATTACTCTATTCTTGTACTTCTCTGAGCTCTCACAACACTGACATGATATTTTATTATATCTTCTTGGTACATATGGTTCTGCTATTTATTTTATCATATACATAATTGCTTATAACCTGGTAGACTCTTTCAGCATCTTTTTTGGTCAACGACGTAGTGTCCCATAGCATTAATAGAATTACAGTGAAACATCCACGTAAAATTGTGTATATATCCTGGAAAAACCTTAGACAAAAATATCATCAGCTCTGTCTAACCATCTACAAAATTAGCCTTCTCTCGGTGTGCACCTAGAATCATCTGATTAGGCGTTGTTGATTCGAAATATTTCAGAGCTCCTTGGATTCTTCACAGTTTGTGCAAACCTTCTTTGCCCTTTTATATTTTACTTGTCATCAAAATCCGAATTATTAGTTCTCCTGAGCAAGAGCTTCTAGGTTTACATTCTGATAGTGGAATAACATTTTATGATTTTATGTCTATTATCTACTCTGATGGCGTGGATTGACAGAATAGCCGAATAATTGTAAACTTCCTATACTAAAATAGCTTTGAGGGGAAGGCGTTACTCAAGATTGCCATGGTTGATGTTAACACAACTTGTTAATTTGTTATGAACTTTCCCCTATTTTGAAGAATCCTTTTTTATTTTTTGAAGAATCTAGCAATGCTAATCTTATCCCTGTTTAGTAATATTTGTCGATTTCACTCGATAAAAAAAGTTTGGCTATTTAGTTTTTCTCTCAATTCTGTTTCCTCCCTCCTCATTTGAGTGTACTTCTGCTTTGGTGTTAAATTTCATTTGGAAGGTGTATAGCATTTGAAATATCATGGTTACTGTTTCCAGGTAAACAAATACCTAGAAAACTATGAGCGGGCTCTTAGTGGATTTGAAGCTGCTGCTTTGAAGGATCCTGGCCTCAATGCTACTGTGGAGGTTAAGAAGATTGTCCATCTACTTGACAAGATAGAAGCTTCCTTAAAGGTAATCCATTTCTTTTTTATTTTTGAAGCTATTCTACTATATTTGCTGAAATATTCTCTTTCAAGTAAATGACTGATTCTTATAAACATGTTTTACAGGGACAGGCCAGGGCTAAACGACTTGCTTTGGTAGCTTCATCACTTAGTGAGGTGAAATGTAAGCATCGAAACTTGTCCATCGATATTATTTCCCATTAAATTATTCTCTTGGTTAAGGTTACTACTTATTATTCTTCTATTGTTTATCAACCTGTATTTCACCTTTTAAGTGAACTCTTCGCACAAGAAAGCCACTATAAATCTCCTCGTGGAAGGGCTGAACAAAGCAATAGCAGTTATGGGAAAAGTGCTGCTCTTCATTAACCATGACAATGTAGCTCCCTTGTAAGTCCCTTAAGTACAAAATTATTTGGTCACCTAGTGCTTCTATGAACTCAAATGAGTCAAATGCCATTTATATTTGACATCATTACATTTCTACCATGAGAATATTCAGTTACATTAGCCTCTTAATGCTTTAAATTTTTTAAAATATGTGACTGGAATTTGGATATGGCAATGGTCTTACATGTTTAAAACTTCAAAGTTTCAAGGATTCCTTGTCATGACATTATGATCTGAGTGTAAGGCACTTTTGGCCTGTTATGTTATTTTGCAGATGTTATTTAGTATGTGATTCAGAGCAGACTTGTTTCATCCTCACAGTGTATGGGCTACGCGCGGATGTGGTAAGAATGACTTGGTTAAGTTTTTGTTTGCGTCATCTGTTAATAATTTGACAAGAGAAAATTGTGCCTTCCTCTTCTAAGATTTCCCCACTAGTTTTCTGATAAGCAAGATTCCTCTCTATTACAGCATTAGTGTTATCCAATGAGCTCAACCCGACCTTTGGTTAGGCTTGGGCTGAGTCGATTGATTTTCTCGGTTAGGCGTGGGCTTAGAAAACAAAACCTGATGTGAATTCAGATTGGGGTTGGGTTGATGACTTAGCTATGTTATTAAAATCGGGGCCTAGGCGGATTTAATCGGTGCCTAGGCGCTAGGCGCCCCTCAGCCGCCACGACTTGGGTTACTAGGCGTCCAAGGCCGACTTGCCGCCAAAATCGGGGATTAGGCGCCCGATTTGTGCTAATTGGCTAGGCCCTTTGGCGCCGACTAGGATTTCAAAACCAAAAAAAGAAAGAAAATGAAGAGATTAAAGAGAGAAGAAGATATAAGATGTCGCCGGAAATGAAGGTTTTGCAGATCCGCCGTCGCCGGTAACTGGTTCTCTCCATCTCACTGGCAGCAGCTCCATCTCACTACCTCCATCGCACTGGTTGCAGATCCATCTCCTGGCAGCAGCCTCCTCCCTCTTCTTTCTTTCTAACTGGCGGCTGTAAATCTGCCTCAATTCTGATTTCAGTAACCCTAATTGTTAAATAAGGTTTGGGGTTATAAAGATCGGGTGGGCTGAGCTTGGGTTTTAACAATTTAAGTAAATTTGGGTGGGCTGGGCTTAGGTTTTAAAGATTTTAGTGAGTTTTGGAAGGCTGGGTTGGGATTTTATATGTTGGGTTTTAAGTTTTAAGTTAGTTTGGGTGGGCTGGGCTTGGGTTTTAAAAATATAGGAGGAGTTTTGGGTAGGCCGACTAATTGTGACTAATCCCCTTCTAGTCGGGCCAAGGCGCTAGGCGGGCCTGGGCCGCCTAGCTTCCTGGGCGGACTTTTACAACATAGTGACTTAGGCTAAATGTGGTACTCAAGCCCAGTATTTATATAAAGCACTTGGTGATTTCTCATTAATTGACACCTGAACTGATCATGAATAAGGGAATATAAAATAATGTTTAAAAGTATCTTATAAATCTAAGAAGTGAGACCCTGAACTCATCTTGTTCTAGCTTCTAATTTATCTCATTCTTCTCACAAATTTCGGAGGGTTGCTTTACAATGCCCTTCTCGTACATCACCGCCTGTCGTTAGTCCTCGCCAACTGTCACCGGCCGGTGTCAAACTCACTCTCGCCGTTAACCACCTCACTTCCTAGTTCATTTTTTTATGCTCCACTTCTTTCATCCTTTCTGCTTCTCTTTCCTTCTTTTTTTTAGAAAATGCCAAAGTTATTGAAAGAGTCCAAGGGATAAGAATACAGAAAAAAATAAGAGGAAAACAAGAAAGGAGAGAAAAAAGAAATCTGTATGTCTTATGGACTGCCGACAGACCGGTCGTCTCAATACTCACTGGCTAAGAACACTGCTGCTCACGAAAGTAAGGACTCCCAAAAGAATGCATATTCTTGAAATCTAACAATGGAAAAAAGTTTATCTGAGAGGCCCATGGATAAACATATGTTTTTGCCTCCAAAATGACTTTCTCCAGGTCCCTCTCCACGTGGACCACGCCCTCGAAAATTCTCTGATTTTTCTCCTTCCATAGGCTCCACAAGACTGCGCAGATTAGAAGGTGGTTTTAGCGGACAGACCCACAATCCAAAATAGTCTCGTAAAGATCCCATGAAGCCCAGTTAATATTGAATAACTGCAAAAAGTGTCCCCAAACCTAAGCGGACTTGCACTGGAATAGAGGATGATAAGTCGTTGCTCGTTCCTTCTTTCTCATTCCTCTTTTCTCCTTTCTTTCTCCTTCACTCTTCCTATAAAAACAACCCTAACCCTTCATTTTGCATGTTACTTTTAACAACATGATGTAAATTCTAGCGGAAGCATTAATCTTTACCAAGAAAATTGATTCTAGGGTTTCATTCAACTCTCAAAAAAACAACTAGAAGTTCTTCAATCTCTAATCAAAACATAATTCTCAATCAATACAAAAAAACCAACTAATAAAATAAAACTAGGGCTACTTAAGGAGGAGGGTCGATGGGCTCATCCAAGCCAATGGGACCAGCAATAGAGAGAAGGCCATGGGCTGCCGCATTAGAAGATGAGCCCATCGAGCCATCCATATTGATATGCAGCCTCGCATCATCCTCCCCGGGTTGAGAAGGAGGCATAGTGATGCAACACTCGTTGCAAAAATTAAATATTGCGGAAGCGTTAACTTCAATGTCAAGAACACACCATTCTTAACACTTAATTAATTCATTACTTAAAAAACTGATTTACAATAGAGGGGCTGCAACCTTATTTATAGGCTATAGTGCCTTTGCAATCAAGAAAGAAATCAAATCTAATCTAATCAAATAAAATCTATAGAATCCTAGCTAATCTATGAAACTAAATAAATAAGAAGATATCTCCTAATCTAATAAGCAACAAGCCTTTATTTAGAAAGAAACAATTAAAGGATCCTAAAAATTGTAGAAACTATTAAATTAGAAAACACTAATTGCTGTCAGCAACAATCCATATGAAATGGGCACTAATGGGTCCCAAGTGATATACATCACTCTCCCCTGCTTGAAAAAATTCAACCCGAATTTTGACAATTTCCGCAACCAAATTCTTCCACGAAATAAAGCTTGATAAGTACTTTCTAATGTGGGAAGTATCACCCCAACAACCAATAGCCATCCGCACACTAAATTCTGCATCCAAACGTTCTTAAAGTTCGCCTCATGTCTCTCTACGAAATCGGACCACAGGGGATCAAAAATCTGCGAAGCACCAAAAATCTGTATTGGACCGTTACGCCCTTCTTCATCTAATTCGTTCTTTTTGTTCTGCACTCCCTGCAAAATCGGATTAGCTCTTTTGTTGCAAGATAATATCAACATTAATCAAAGGTTGATTTACCTCTGATTTGGTGGGGAAGGAAACAATAGCAAGACGGGGTGGTTGGGCTCGCTAATGGTAGAAAGATCCTTAACAACGGACTGGAATTTCTGTGGTGAGGTGGCATAAACTGTTACGACCGGCTGAAAAGGTATTTGGGTTTTGGGGGTTACGGTGTAGTCTACATGGATAGACTTGCGTGTTTTGGGCAAAGGAGATATGTTACCTTTTGCCTCCACCAAGTTCTCCTCCAAGAAATCCACACATTGAGCGGATCGAATACTCTCCACACGATCCATAAACCATGAATTTGTTCTCCATTCTGGCATACTTGCGATGCTTAAAAAAATGGACCAAGATCTTCTTCTCCGGGATCTTTTTGCGGCTCTGATACCACTTTTGATAAATATTGCGGAAGCGTTAACTTCAATCTCTAGAACACACCATTCTTAACACTTAATTAATTCATTACTTCAAAAACTGATTTACAGTAGAGGGGCTGCAACCTTATTTATAGGCTGTAATGCCTTTGCAATCAAGAAAAAATCAAATCTAATCTAATCAAATAGAATCTATAGAATCCTAGCTAATCTAGGAAACTAAATAAATAAGAAGATATCTCCTAATCTAATAGGCAACACACCTTTATTTAGAAAGAAACAATTAAAGGATCCTAAAAATTATAAAACTATTAAATTAGAAAACACTAATTGCTGTCAGCAACAATCCATATGAAATGGGCACTAATGGGTCCCAAGTGATATACATCACATAGGGTCCAAGGAGGCCCGATAGTGTTCGAAGAAGTCTGGATCAAGCTGTTGAAAAGTAGCCTCAGTTATCCAACTATCATCAGAAGCCGGTCGATTGCGCCATCTGATCAAATAACGTGTATAAGACATAGTCGGTTGAACCACAATATCAGAATCCAAGACAGCGGAAACACGATCAGTGGCAATTGGAGGCTTCGAGGAGACAATGGGAAGAGGGATGGGGGGAACAATATCACCAGCGTATGGAGTTAAATCAGCAACATTGAAGGTATTATTGATCCGTACTCTGTAGGAATATCAACTTTGTACGCATTATCATTAACTTGCTTCAGAATTGGAAAAGGGCCAATACGACACATCTGCAATTTGTGACCAGCAGTAGGACGACGATGATAGACCAAAACAAGATCCCCTTCTTGAAAAACTACCAACCATCGATGTTTATCAGCATCGGATTTATACTTTTCATAAATGCGAGCGAGATGAAGACGGACATCATCATGAATGGCTGCAATTTTGGTAGCAAACTCCAAAGTTGAGACAGAAACAGGAGCAATAGATGGAGTAGGAGCGAGATCAGTAGCAGTTAGGGGGCGGCACCCTGTCACTATCTTAAAAGGAGATAGGCCAGTAGAACGGTTGACGGAATTATTATAAGCGAACTCTGCCTGAGTCATAACAAAATCCCACTGTTTCGGATGATTATCAGCTAAACATCGTAATAAATCGCTAAGACTTCGGTTGACGACCTCTGTTAGCCCATCAGTTTGGGGATGCAAGGTGGTAGAATACTGTAACTGACATTTCAACAACTTCCACAATGTACGCTAAAAGTGACTTGTAAATTTTGTGTCACGATCCGAAGTGATACTGCGATGGATCCCATGATAACGAACAACCTCTTTGAAGTAAAGGTGAGTGATGTGATCAGTATCATTAACTTTCTTGCAACGTATAAAATGTGCCATAGTTGAGAATCGGTCTACCCAACAAAAATGGAATCCAAACCAGCATATGTTGCCGGGAGACCAACCACAAAATCTATGGAAACATCCAACCAAGGTTTTTCAGGTATAGGTAGGGGAGTATAGATCCCAGCATTTGTATGAGTTCCTTTTGCTAATTGACAGGTTGTACAACGACGAATAAATTGGTTTAAGTCTCTACGCATGGAAGGCCGCCAAAAATTTTCCCCTAGAATGCATTTCCAGAATAACCTTGTCACGCATGGACCTCGATGGTAGACATAAGGCATCGCCTTTGAAAAGAAAACCATCCTGCAACAAAAACTCACCAGAAACGCCATGATGGTCTTTGCAATCAACATGAATAGGACTGTAGAATTTTTCACGAGGGTAGAGTTCACGAAGTTCATCAAACCCAAACAAGGAAGTACGCATAATAACCAAGGAATGAGCTCGGCGGCTTAAGGCATCGGCCACCCTATTTTCTTTTCCCGGTTGATGCTGTAAATGGAAAGAAAACCCCTGCAAATAATTAAACCACTTGGCCTGCCGATCACTGACCTTTGCTGACTGTTAATGTATTTGAGGGCCTCATGGTCTGATCAGAAGGAACTCTCGATGAAGGAGATAATGATGCCAATGACGAAGAGCTTGGACCACAATATAGAGTTCTATGTCATAAGTGGAATAATGCAGCTTTGGTCCGGAAAGCTTCTAACTGAAGAAGGCTACCGGTGTACCATTCTGACTTAAGACAGCTCTAATACCCTGTTTGCTGGCATCACACGTGACTTCAAACAGCTGATCAAAATCATGTAACGTTAGTACTGGGGCACTTGTCATCTGGAGTTTAATTGTTTGGAAAGCCTGTTCGCATTCAGTGGTCCAATTAAATGGTACATCACCCACTAGTTTAGTGATGGGGGCTATAGTGGAACTAAAATTTGCAATGAATCGGCGATAAAAAGTGGCTAAACCATGGAAACTCCGCACCTGCGTGATAGTAGTGGGGGTCGGCCAATCTACTATTGCCTGGACTTTGGATCCATCGATTCGGATTCCATCTCCTGAAATTACATAACCCAAAAAGACCACCAAGGTACCATAAAAGAGCACTTTTTCAACTGCAAACTCAATTAATGCTTCCGTAAGGCTCCACGAACAGCCTCAACATGCTTCAAGTGGTCTTCGGTTGATTGACTATAAATCAGTATACCATCAAAATAAACCGCCACAAATTTCCCAATGAAAGGTTTCAATACCTCATTCATGAGGCGCATAAAAGTCGACAGGGCATTCGATAGGCCGAAAGGCATAACAAGCCATTAATACAAACAGTTGAAATCTACAACTAGGGTTTTGAGTTTTAGAGAGAGAGAGAGAAGAGGAAGAACAAGAGATGAGAGAAAGATGAGAGACAATTTATCTCCCTTAGGGTTAGAATCCTTCCCCTCCACATTATGTAAGAAACAAACAAATGGGCCAAGCCCAGTAATACACCAGGTAAGATATAAGACTAACATGGTCCATTGAGCCCACATAGATATAAACCAAGTTTTCTAACACTCCTCAAGCTGGAGCATAAAGGTCAAACATGCCCAGCTTGTCACAAAACAAATCCAAAGGAGAACGAGTAAGAGGTTTCGTAAAGATATCAGCGAGTTGCTCCTCAGACTTCACATACGGGCAAGCAATTTGTTTGCATATCATCTTTTCTCGAATGAAATAGCAATCGACTTCAATGTGTTTGGTCTTCTCATGGAAAACAGGGTTGCTCATAATATATGTGGCTGCCTTGTTGTCACAAAGCATCTGCATGGGACCAGGAACTGTAAGACCCATCTCACCAAGCAATGATTGAACCCACAACATTTCACAAATAGTGTGAGCCATAGCTCTATATTCAGCTTCAACACTTGATTTAGCTACAACATGTGCTTCTTACTTCTCCAGGTAACAAGATTACCTCCAACAAAAGTGCAATACCCTGATGTGGATCGTCTATCAACACGGTCACCTGCCCAATCTGAATCAGAGTAACCAACGACTGTACTAACAACAGTAAGAGGGTCACTGGATTACTTATATAACAGACCTCGACCTGGAGAGCCTTTAAGATACCTCAAAATGCGACAAACTGCTTCAAAGTGTGGCTTACGGGGAGCATGCATAAACTGACTAGCAACACCAACAACATAAGTGATATCAGGTCGAGTCACTGTCAAATATATTAACTTTCTAACCAATCTCCTGTACCGACATGCATCATTAAATGGCTCCCCATGTTCTACAACCAGCCTGACAGATGAATCCATGGGCGTTTCTACGGGACTTTTACCAAGAAGACCTGTCTCAGATAGGAGATCTAACACATATTTCCGTTGAGAAAGACTAATACTAGTCTTGAAGCGAGCAACCTTAATCCCTAAGATATCGAAGTAGACCCAAATCCTTAGTATGAAACTTTGTGCTTAAGTGCTGCTTTAAATCGGAAATACCCTGAGAATCTCCACTAGTAATAATAATATTATCAACGTAGACAATGAGAATAATAGACCCCCTGGATGTATGTTGAACAAATATAGTGTGATCAGAGACAGCTCGGCGAAAGCCATAATCTTCAAGAACACTGCTAAACTTATCAAACCATGCTCGAGGGGACTGTTTGAGTCCATAGAGAGCCTTTTTCAATCGACATACCAAATGTGTTTCACCACCTTTTTCATATCCAGGTGGTTGAATCATATACACCTCTTCTTGAAGATCACCATGGAGAAAGGCATTCTTAATGTTGAGCTGATGCAATGGCCAATATTTATTGGCAGCCACAGAGATGAGAATACGAACAGAATTCAACCGAGCTACAGGGGAAAAAGTCTCGGTATTTTTTTTTTGATAAGAAAAAAAAAGTCTCGGTTTAATTCACACCATATGTTTGAGTATACCCTTTAGCTGCCAATCGTGCCTTTAATCGTTCAACAGAACCATCAGGAAGATATTTCACAGTATACACCCACATACAACCAACTGGCTGCTTATTAGGAGGTAAAGCAGTGAGCTCCTATGTCTGATTCTCATGAAGAGCTGTTATCTCATCATCTATAGCCATTTTCCAACCAGGAGAAGATAATGCCTGCCGGTAAGAACTAGGAACCAAAATGGAAGTCATAGATGTGACAAAAGAAAAAAAGGGTGGAGATACACGATGATATGATAAATAAGTAGATAATGGATGCTGGGTACAAGAACGAGTACCTTTTCTTTTAGCAATTGGAAGATCATCAGAAGAAGAAGGTGGTTCGAAAACTCGTGTCTCAGAATCTACAGGAACATCAGCAGAGGATGAAGAGGGGACCCAAGGAACAACCTGTCTCGTCTTGGAGCGTTTGTACACCTGTATAGAAGGAGAAGACTCCGAAACAACTGGATTAGGAACAGGAACAGAACTTGACTCAGTAACCGGAGTAGGAACATGACCAAAACTCGACTCAGTAACACTAAGAACAGGTAAAGTAGGAAGAGGAGAGAACCCCTCCTCCTCACGACAAGATACAAGGTCAAGATCAATATTAGACCCAGAAAAAGAGAAATAAGAAGTGGACTCAAAGAAGGTAACATCAGCACTCACATAACGTTTATGAGTTGTAGGGCAATAACAACGATAACCTTTCTGAGTGCGAGAGTAACCCAGAAATATGCACTTAACAGAACGAGCAGAAAGCTTATCTTGACCATGACCTAATATGTGAACAAAAGCAACACAACCAATCACACGAGGAATAACAGAGAAAGGAGAGTCATGTGGATGCACCAAAGAGAACGGAGATTTATTACCAAGAACTCTAGACGACATCCGATTGATTAGGTGATTTGCTGTAAGAACTGCATCTGCCCAGCATGGTTTAGGAACATTCATAGCAACCATTAATGTCCGGGCAACCTCTAAAAGATGTCTATGTTTACGTTTAGCTACCCAATTTTGTTGAGATGTGTGGGGACAAGTAGTCTGATGTATAATACCATGATCTGCACAAAACTTTTGCATACATCCCTGAGTATATTCTAAAGCATTATCAGAACGCACAATCTTGATTTCTTTACCAAACTGAGTCTTGATTTCATTATAAAATTTGTAAAACATATCTGGTAACTCTGAACGATTTTTCATTAAAAACAACCATGTCATACGAGTATAGTCATCCACAAAAA
>MVGT01000615.1:25273-40359 GCA_002174775.1 Macleaya cordata | reverse complement strand
GGATTGGTCGCTGAAGGCCTCGTCGCTAAATATGTTAACGACGGAAAGAGGGCCGCTGGTAAATAAAATTACCTTTAGCGACGGGTTTGGCCGCCGCTAAAGGGGTTCATATTTTGGTCAAACACAACTTAAAACGACCAAAATGCTGGTCGACCAATTAAAATACCGACGGACAAAAGCCGCCGCTAAAAGATCTTTTACCGACCAAGTTTATGGTCATCGCTAAAACATCTTTTACCAACCAAGTTTATGGCCGCCGCTAAAAGCAGTTTTTACCGACGGTTTGAAACCGCCACTAAAAATATGATTTACCTATGGTAGTCGGCCGCCGCTAATGTATCATATTTACCGGCTATTGATCTGGCCGCCGTTAATGTCAATTTAGTGGCGAATTCTGGCCGCCGCTAATGTTTATTTAGTGGCAAATTTTGGCCGCCGCTAAAGCCTTCTTTACTAGCAGCTCTTTTGGCCGCCGGTAATATGCATTTTTTTCATAAATTTTTTTTAGTAATTAAATTTACCAAAATTTTCACTGTCAACTAGAAATAACCTAAGAGATGAAACAAGTATAATAAATCACAAGCACATAAAAATTTGAAGTCTCAACTTCCATTAAGTTCAAAAACATCCTTGGCATCCATTTGAATTAAACTAAAAGAAATATTCATCTTATCTATATTAGCTGTGGCAAAACAAACAAAAACTCCTTGTTATCTTCATCTTTCTCTACATCACCCAATAAAATCTTCTTATCAAATCACTTCTCTAGTTCCAATCCTGCAAAAACAAAAACAAATTAAGCGCCAAAGGAATGAAACATGCCAAAAAATGCGAAGTAATAAGAAACGCTAAGTACCACAGCATATAAGATATACAAAAAGTAAAATTTATTCAATATAAATAAACTTTTTATAATGCCAAAAGGAACAATAAGTTCATAACCTTCATGATTAATTTTTTTGTCCAAGTTTAGGATTTTAAACTTATTTCTATGTCATAACCAAAAGCCAAAACTAAGTTTGCACATCATTTGCATCTCAACATTGCAAAACAAAATAAGAGGATGTCTTGTGAAGAAAATTAGAAGTAGAGATGCTCTAACTAATGTAATTAGGAAAAAGTTAACTTATAATTCACTACTATTCATGAAATTAATAGTTTATTGTTTATGTAAATAATTTTTTGTTGCTGTCAAATATACATCAAGTTGGTGTCAACAAAAGGATTGCCAGAGGAATACTATTATAACTTTACAATTGTTTCCCACCTAACTGCTATAAAAGATTTAAGATCACAAGTAAACTGGTACTTTTCTGAGGTTGGGTAAAGAAGAAACCTAAATAACCTGAACAACATATCAACTTAAAAAAAACCCAAACTTGTAAATAGACAAACAGATTACAAAATGCTAGCGAAATAAAAATAAGAACATCAGATTATCATCCATAAGAGAGAGGGAGAGAAGAGGGGAGAGATCCTTTATCCAAGATCTGAATCTATTTGAAGAATGTTGTGTTCTCATTCCTAGTGGTTGTGTTCTTTAAGATCTACTGGATCTAAACATCATCCTGAAGACATATCATGTCACAAAATAGTTCTACAATCCACATTACCAGCCTCAAGTTCTATATTTATATTTATAAGCTTATGGAAACTCGGGTATAAAAGCATACCATTATTGTCTGTGAAAATGCCATTCAATGCTTTTTTCTAAGTACTTCTTCCACCTGCTGTAAAATAATGTAACTTCTACATATCTGTGGTGTTTGAGAAGGGTATCTATTGGAAAGTAAGCAATTGTAATACTGGTCTTAGAGTTTTCACTCAACATAATTGATAAAAGAGTGAAAGTTCATAAAAATTAGCATTATAAATTCCTATTTGTAGTTGTAACTTAAACACCTACTCAAATGACATTATAATACTCATATTGACTGGCTTTTGAGTTCAATGGATGAGAATCCGAACAAAATACTGCATTTTTTCAAACACTTACGAGGAGCTATTTTTTATAACCAGTTTCATTTAATCCATAACCCAATATTTACAAAAGTTATTAAAATTAAAAATCCATAAATGAACCAGCAGTTTGCCCTACAATTTATTTGTAAAACAACCAATTAAAATGAAAGTACATAACACAAGCAACAGAAATTGAAGTTGTAGACCAAAATATACTACTGAAATGACAACAAGGTACTCAAATTCACTGGATTTTAAGTTCAATGGATGAAATTCCAAAAACAAATACTGCATTTTCTCCAACAATCATAAAGAATTGTTTACTATTACCAGTTTCACTTTAAGATTCACTTTAATCCCATAACCCATCAAGATGTACTAAATTTCAGATCCACAAATAAGCCAAGAACTAAATACCTACAATTTATTTGCAAAAGGACCAATTAAGGGTGAGAAAGAAATACAAAAAAAGAATAACAAGAAAGAAATTAAAGATATATAGATATATACCTCCAGTAATTCCTCTCAATTTGGGTAAACGACAGTAAATTGGCATCTGCCCACCTTAAATCCCCTCCTCACACCAGGCTCTGACCAAGAAATATCCTTAAAATTTATTAACACCCATTTTCATACAACTCCAAAAATCAGAAGAAAAAAAAAATGGACAACAAACCATAGCTTACCTGACGATCTTTTAGAGCAATAACTTTGTTTAGGTCCTCCTTCCTCTATAACAATCAAAAGCCCCAATCTATTAAATTAGAGTAAGAATCCTAATTTAACTAGAAAAAAAAAGGGACGAAAATACTCTACTCTGAAGCAATAAACCAATTTAATCTCTCTTCCAAGCATGAAATGACATAAACCTTAATTTTTTTTAAGAGGAAAACAACTGATCATACCCTAATTGACTGAAACCCTATTTTTTTTTCTTGACCGAAACCCTAATTTTTTCTACATGGCCGCTGCTTACGCCTTGCTAATTTGTTTTGGTTAGCAAGTAGTAAACTAATTTAATCTCTCTTCCAAACATACGAGAAATTATTTTTTGATCGGACAAGATAGAGAGAAACTGAACTGATGTTCAGTTGTTAATAACAGAAAAAAAAAAATCGCTCCTGACCTGAGAGAATTCGTCGATCTAGAGAGAAATGGAGAAAGACTTGAGAGAGTTCGTCGATGCAGAGAGAGAGTAAAGTGTTAGTCGACTGAAGAGTGCAACTAACAGAACAAAAAAAATTGTAGAAGAAAGGGTGCAAATGGTGTGGGCTATTAGGCGCTAACTTTTTCCTCCAAATTGTTTGACTTTATTTGGGTTCCGATATATTCACCCAAATTATTTAGTCTTTGTGCACCATACTAATGTTGGGTGTAATACATCTTTTTAATTATACGTGATTAAAATGTTGAGTACACGCTACATATATGTCTAGCGGTACATTATTGTAAGACCCCCTCACATTAGTTGGCACCTTAGTAACCGAAACCTTGGTATAAGGGTGACGCTCCAACTCCAGAACCTTGCGCTCCCGCTCCGACGCTCCCACTCCGAAGGTATTTTAGAACTAAGAATATTTTTTAATCGGCCGCTCTGACGCTCCCGCTCCGACCCACGCTCTGGTTACTTATGTTGGCACCCCTACCCCTACTATCAACATGACGTGGAGATCATCACCACAAATTCAATCATTGAATCATTTTAGTATTGGTGTACAGGTCTAAGTGTAGTGTAAAAATAAAAAAGTATTAGGTGGTCCCACTTAGAGACCTCATGAGCTAATGGGATTTAAATGTAAAATGTATTCGTCACAAAAAAAAATTAAAAAAATTTAAAAAAATCCCTTGGATCAACTTCGTGTATCACTCACAACATGTAAGTATAGTGTGAGAGTAAAAGTGGGGGTATTCTCTGGAGTGAGCCCACATAGAAATGACATATGCACTAATGTGATATATGAATATAAAAAGACCCAAGTCGCATAAACTAGTAAATCTTAGGGTTCAATAATCTTAATTTGCATACTAGCATAGGCTTAATCTTAATCCTGACTCGTTATTGCAAGTATTTATACAAACACTATTTAAAATTAATAGCATTATCAATATGTTTCTATTAATGTACACCTACCTTCATGAGGAGCGGTTCCGGTGCTGTTTTATATATTACCATCACTGTTACTATGCCCTTTGGGTCCTCACTATTTAATCACCGTTAATTTTTAAAAAAAAACTAGACTTGATTGCCAGTTTTAGAATGAACTAATTTTCTGTAAGGATGTTCTCTTCACTATGTAGATTATCCTCACAAAAAATTAGTCGTTAGTAACATTTATACGAGTCATCAATAATTATGGTAATGCTAAAAGGTGAGAAATATATCTAATTTAAAAAAAAACTAGAATTCAAGTCATAACACCTTTGTATTTAAACAATTAAATAATTACCGGGGGCCACAAAAGTCGCCGCTAAAATATACTTTTAGTGGCGGAATAAAGATATGGCCGATAAAACGTCTCTAGTTTTAGCAGGGGCCAAAAACCCCCCAGTAGAAGCTTCAATTTTAGTGGCGGCTAAAATAACCCCCGGTAAAAGTACCTTTAGTGGCGGTCAGAAAAAATGGCCGATATATGTGAATATATACCGGCGGCTATTTTAGATCCGTCGAAAACATTTTGGCGCCAAACTTTCCCGCAAAATAAATCACTTCTTTACCGACCACATGTATAAAGCCATCAGTAAAAATATAGAATTAGCGACGACTAGATATATAGCTGCCGGTAAAAGTTTATATTAGCGATGGTTGGCTATATGGCCTCTGGTAAAAAATATATATTAGCGACGGCCTATGTATTGGCCGGTAAAAGTACTCTTTAGCGTCCATTTTACTGGCTGCCGGTAAAAATTTGGCCGCTAAAACCCAACTTTATTGTAGTGCTAGATTAAAAGTTTTAGAGTGATCTAATTTTTTGTGAGAAAAATTTACATGATGAGAGACCATTCTCAATAAATTAACCCTTTAAACATCTCCATGGGGCCCTAAAGACTGGTGTAATCAGAGTATAAGATCTATGATCATACGAGAGTATTATTTATGCATCATTTGTTTTTGCACATGGTAGTACCTGTACACAATTCAAGAATAAAATAATTTTACGTTTTGGTTTTTTAGTTCAAAAAATCAAGGGATAATGGCTAAAACATCCAACATATAGTTTTTTTTAATCGATTTAGTACACAAGATTTTTAATAAGGTTGAAATACCTATTTTAAAGCCTTTTGAATCAGTTTAGTCCTTTTCAAACTTTTATAAATCTATTTAGTCAATTCCTTCCTTTTTAATGTTTTCGTTTTACCCTTATTATATTTCTCATTTACCTTTTTGTCTTTTTCGAACTTGTAAAGCTTTATAAGAGAGAAAGTTATTTTTTTTATTTTTAAACTTCAAAATGTTATCTCTTAAAATAAAATTTAGATTTTAAAGAAATTCATATATTTGGAAAGTATTTTTTGAGATCATCAAAACTAGACCAGTCAAGAATGATTTTTGAAAAAAACAAATTCGTGACATTTATGCACAAATATGCAAAAACATTTTTGCATAGATCTACAAAAATATTTTTGCATATGCTAAATCATTATGTGAAATATTTTTGCATAGATCTACGCTAAATCATCTGTGAAACATGATTTTGCATAGTTCCTGCAAAAATATTTTGCATAGTTCCTGCAAAAATATTTTGCATAGTTCCTGCAAAAATGTTTTTGCATAAGATTTATGTTGAATTTTTTCTTCTTCTTTCTTTTATCTGTTTCTCTTCTTTTTGTTGGAATTATTTAGTTTATTTAATAATTTTTTTTTGAGTGAAAATTATTTTAGCTTTCTTTCTTGAGTTGTGTCTCTTGAGGGTACCTTTTAAGGGCCATGAGACATGTGTCTCTTTGGAGGGAAACCTTGTGGTTTATGGAGAGTCACCATTGACTTTATATAAACCTTCTCCTCTTGTAGTTTAGAATCAAGTTTTTCAACAAAATTTTGTGAGTCATGTTTGGAATAGAATGTATATATATTTTTTGAAACTTTTAATTGTGGAGTTTCATTACATTATAATGAATGCAACCAAAAGATTAACATGAAATTAGGCTGGAACCCCAATTCTAGCTATGTTTTAACTTCCCACCCAGCTAACTTTGGCTTTTTAAATGCAACCCAAATTTTTTGTCTTTTGTACACATGGTATTTTCAACTCTTTGACTTAGTTTTATTTTTATTTTTATTGACATATTTGTCCATCATTTATTTAGAAAGGAAGTAATAGAGAGAGAATGTTAGAGAGAAATTTTAGAGAGAGAAAGAGAGATCATAGGTGATGGCTAGGGGTTGCCTTCTTTACCATTTTTTCTAGCGAGTTAGATCTACCGGTGATCACTTGATCCTCTTCTTCATCATCTTCTTCATCTTCATCTTCATCTTCTTCTTCTTCTTCCTCTTCTTCTTCTAGAGAAAGGATTTTAGAGAGAAATAGAGAGAGATTGTCGATGATGGGGGCTGCCTTCTTCACCATTTTTTCCGGCGAGTTTGAACTGCCGGCGATCACTTCATCCTCTTCTTCTTCATCTTCATCTTCTTCTTCTTCCTCCTCTTCTTCTAGAGATAGAATATTAGAGAGAGAGAGAGATTGTAGGTGATGGGGGCTGCCTTCTTCACCAATTTTTCCAGCGAGTTAGATCTGCCGGCGATCACTTCATGATCTTCTTCTTCTTCTTCTGTTCTATCTTCACCTTCATCTTCTTCATTTTCTGTTAAAAAAATATAGTATGCAACTGGCATGCAAGTGAGATGCAACTGATGAGATGCAAGTGACGTGCAACTGACATGCAAGTGAGGTGCAAGTGAGATGCAACTGACATGCAACCGATACGCAAGAGACTTGCAAGTGATATGCAAGTGACATGCAAATGACATGCAAGTGACATGCAACTGAATACAACTGATATGCAAGTGACATGAAACTGACATACAAATAACATGCAAGTGACATGCAACTGAATACAACTGATATGCAAGTGACATGCAACTGATCTGCAAGAGATCTGCAAGTGACATGCAACTGACATGCAAGTGACATGCAAATGACATGCAACTGACATGCAACTGATATTCACATGATATGCAAGTGACATGCAACTGACATGCAACTGATGTAATTGACATGCAAGTGACATGCAACTGACGTGCAACTGTGTGAAGTTTCATGCAACTGACGTAAAACTAATGTAATTGACATGCAAAGAACAAGAAGACGATCGACGAAAATATGCAAGTGTTATGCAACTGTGTTCTTGTGTTTTGAAAGACAAATCGACAGAAAGCAATAGAAAACCTAGATCAAATCAAATTAATATTCAGAAAAAAATCCCTAGATCTCCAAAAAAAATCCTAGATCATATTTTGGTCGATCGTCTTCTTGTTCTTTCTTTCCTTTCACTCTCTCTCTCTCTCTCTCTCTCTCTCTCTTTCTCTCTCTGATCTCAACGGCGTTTCGGTTCTCTTCTCCGTTGAAATCACATCGCTGAAACGTCGGTCTTCTTCATCTCCTCCATTTTCGTTTCTCTCTCTTCCCTTTCTTATCTTTTTGGTTTTTAAATGAGAGTATTATTGTCTTTTACTCTTGTTTGGGTTTTATTTAAAATGTTAATGTTGGGTGGGGTGGAACCTAAATGTAAGGGTGATTTTGGATTTATTTCCCATTGCTTAAAAGATTAACTCGGGTAGAGCCGTTGAGGTGCTTTATTTTCTAAAAAAAAAAAAAACAAATCTACAACGAAATTAATGGTTAGTGGTGATACCGTTTGGTTCTATGTGTATGAATAGTCACGATCAACGCACCTCATAAATGCACTTGTTAGTCCCAACTGATTTTGTATTCACACTATATGAATAGTCCTGCATGAATAATGAATGAGACTAACGTATGGGTGTACGATGTATCAGATATCTCTTTGTAAATGTTATGAACGATTGTGATAGATCGAGTTACTGCCAAGGAGCTAGTTTTTTTTTTCTTTAATCGGTGCCAAGGAGCTAGTTTATTCCAATTGTTATCCGTTGGTGTCGTTCTTCTTTACGAATGAAATACTTATTTTCATTGAAATGAGATGATAACATACGAATAATGAAGTATGTGTCGAGATATTATAAGATATCATGATATCTGATAGTGTTTCACATGATTAAATATCTCTTCCTTTGAAGATGGGCAATCCTTAACGAATAGATATAACTGTCGGAATTATTTGTAGGGGAGAGAAATTAACTTGGGATCCAGATGAATATAATTTGTGATCAATTTAATTTAAGTCCTCTATTTGTTCCAGGTCTTATGATCGATATTTGAGATATCAAATAGACCTATTATGGAAAATAAATTATTTCATGACAGTGGGGATAGTGGATGACAGATTAAATATATTATAGTGTTCTTCAAATATATTGAAGATATTGATTTATAATGTTGTATGCCTAAAAATTCCATTGAGAAGAACATGGAAATTCTCGTTGTAGAAAACGAAAAAATTTTAAGTGTTTAAATTGAAAGAAAATTATTATTTCAAAGTGAGTATATACAATGATTTGAGATTGTAAAGAATCACTTGAAAATAGAGTCCGTCATATAGGGATCGGAATTCAGAGTAGACATGTCAAAGACTATAGAATGAGAAAATCAACTTAAGTATCTTTAATGTACTATGTGGTAGGGCGGCCGACTTACATCTGATGAGCAGACGTTACATAATATTGAAGCAATCTATAGTCTCTTGAGATATGTTTTAAGCACTACAAAAATGAAGTAAAAAACCCTTTGTTAAATAAGTTTTACCCAACATCTTGTGGGGGCCAAAAACTTCGCAACAAATTGCATTCATAACAATTGCTAATTCAGAACCAGGGAAGACACTTATTTCTTAAATTGAAGAAATGTGGGAGGGATTCAGAATAAGAGAAGACACCTTATTTCTTAAATTGAAGACATATGGGGTGCTAAAAATTCTTGTTGCAGAGAACAAGAAAATTAAAAAGTAGTGCTTATCTGCAATTATAAAAAATGCAGAGTGACATCTCTAACGGTAAGTCTCGACACACATGTTGAAAATACAATACCGTTAAACATTTGTTCTCAAGACAAAGGACAACCTAGCAGATTCATTTTTAAAGGTCTGTCCAAAGAATAAGTATATAGATCATCGAGGGGAATGGACTTAATTAAAGCCTTAATCTACGAATCACCTTAAGGGAAATCAAACCTAGTTGGCTGGCGGAGATCTCAAGATTTAGGTTCAAAGGGACAACATAAATTAATAGTGATTCACCTGTAAAACTGGGGAGCATAAATAGAGATGTGCTTCTACCCATTCCTAAGATGACACAGTGCTGCCTGCAACGTGGAAAAGGATAAGCTATTTGTTTTTAATGATTCCTAGATCTTAAAAATACTAAGTAGAGTATTGCAGGATACTCTTAAAATAGGCAATCACCTATATAAAGTGTGAAGTGGGCCGCTTCTTTGAGAGCTTTAAAAAGGTTGAGTTCTCTAAAGCGGTTCGTGGATGCCGGGAATTGTTCAGGGCCAAAATGAACACAACAGTAGAACTTCGACGTTTATAAGGAGATATTATGTGTGTAATCTATTGTCTTGGTTTACATCAACGGTTGGCAGATCAAGACGATACGTTCACTGATTAGCCAAATAAATCCGATAGGTTATCACTAAGAGAGGTTCAAAGCCAAAAGCTACCTTCACTGATGCATAACATTTCTTATTGTGCTCTCATATGTCTGTCTGTTTTAGTCTGTCTTTTTCACTCATATAGGGGATTGTTGGAATTATTTAATTTATTTAATAATTCTTTTTTGAGTGAAAATTATTTTAGCTTTCTTTCTTGAGTTGTATCTCTTGGGGGTACCTTTTAAGGGCCATAATATATATGTCTCTTTGGAGGGACACCTTGTGGCTTATGGAGAGTCACCATTGACTCTATATAAACCCTCTCCTCTTGTAGTTTAGAATCAAGTTTTCCAACAAAGCTTTGTGAGTTATATTTTTGAGTAGTGTATGAGAGCACAGTAATTGTCAGTTCGCTAGGGCGTACAGATTTAAAGTGCTACTTTTGTACGATGCGATCATTGTATTCTGGGAGACAGACGTCTATGGAACCGTCGACACCGTTGTAGGGACGAATTTGTCTTAAGGACATTGTGTCTAACAGAAGCCTCGATTACCTTTCAGATAAGTTTTTAATCTCTATTTTATTTTTATTTTATCGTATTCTAATTTTCAAGAAACCGAACCCATATTCTCTAATACTTTTTCCTCTTATTTCTTTTTCCTTTCTTTTTTCTCTCTCTCACGTCCCTCTCTTCTCTCTCTATCCTCTCTTTTCCTTGTTTTCTTTCTTCCCATTTCTCTTTTTTTTTAATCAGATTTTTCTCCATTTCTGTCTTATTTTCTTTTCTCTATCTCATATATTTACCCTCTTCTTTATGCCGATTTCTCTCTCTTGGTGGTGATGGTGGAGACGGAGGCGGTGATAAGGTGGTTGTGACAATGATGGTGGTTGCGGTAGTGGAAGACTTTGCAGTGACAATGGCAGTTGCTGCACAACTATCAGAGATTTGTCGCAAGAGAGAGAGGGGGGTAAAGTGGGGTAGTACGTGGTGAAACAACTGAAGAGATTGAAAGAAATTAAGAAGGAAAGAACAGATGGAAGGGCAGATTTAAAAAATAAATTAGTTAAAGGGCAGATCTGTCTAAATTTTAATTTTGGACTAAACTAATATAAAATTTGGTGGACTAAACAGACTGAAAAAAAGTCATTTTGGGCCTTTTGGCCGTTCCCCCAAGAATCAATAGGGTAGTAGTAGAATCCCTGTACACAAAGTAGTAGAATCAGTAGTACGTGTACACGGTAGTACGTGTACAAGGTAGTACCCGTACACAAAGTCACGTCCCTTGTATGGAGAAATAACTTTAGTAATAATCCATTTTAGGCCCACATAGTATGAAAAGGTAAAAGGTCTGATAGTAGGACACTTGTATAAGGGTTTCAGTCAATATAAAATAGTCCCACATCGGTTGGAAAGTAGGAACTTCCTACCTTAGGAGGTTTATAAAAAGGAGCTTAACTTAACATTAAAATCTGCCAAAAATTACGAAAATTATGGAACTGCGGTTCCAGAAATTTCGCACTGCGGTTCTAAAAATCTCGAATTGCGATTTGGGGACGAATCCGCTCCCAAACCACAAATAGATACTAAGCTTTAGAGCTAAGAACATTTTTTAATTGGTTTCTCCTGCTATCGCTTTCGTTCTCGCTCTCGCTCCACGCTCTAGTTACTTAGGTTCCAAATCGTCCCTAAACTTCCTATTCCATCTTTCTCATCCTTTGAATCAGAACAACAATAGTAATCCTCAAATAATTCCTAAAGCTCCAAGCCACCAACCATCTTATGAATCGCCACAGTAATCAAAACGCTCCCTTGCACTCTACCAAAGCTAGTGAACTGCTCCGTGAACTAAAATTCCATGATCTACCACATATGGTGCAATAAAGGAACGAGGAACCGATCTCAAAAGGGTAGTAGTAAATTGTAAGATGCAAGATACACTTTTCTTATCCAATACTAATCCCTTACTGAAAATATTAATAATACACTCTATATCTATAATTTACAACCTATTTCCTTCCTTTTATGGCCCCGCGATTGGTAAATAAGATAAATTAGTGTTTAGTGATTGATGTTAAAGTACGTTTTTTACTTGGGAGGGTCATGGGTTTAACTCCCAACTACACAACAATATAATTAATCCTAAAAAATTTCTATTATTTTATGAACTTAAAAATTAAGCCATATATATATATATATTTCAAGATCATTATAGTAAATAATAATTTAAAAACAAAATTCTAAATTTTTTTCTTAATTTTTTTCTTGCTTTTTTTATTTTTATTTTTATTTTTAGAATATTTTGCTAATGCTTAGCACATGTCTCTCTCCCAAGCATTCTCCTTAAATCATGTCACATGTTACTCTTTTTCAAATCTCTTTTTTTTCCTAAAATTTCTTTTTTAAAAAATTTATAGTATATAATCCTAAAACAACTAAACTTCGTAATTGTAATAATTCTCTTTCTTCCTAAAAATTTTCTTAAATATTTATAGCAATTAAAATTCTAAAATAATTAAATCTTTTAATTATCTAATAAAAAACTCAAACTTTTTTTAAAATGAAACCTTGGGTTAACGAAACTCTCTCTCTCTTAGGTGTGGGTTAAAACAACCTCCATTATAAACACATGACCCAATGTATTAAAAAAAATTATTTTGATACTAAATAAAAGAAGTTTCCAAACAAAAAAATACTTAAAATTTTTTTTCTAAAAACTAATAAAATTAAAAAAAAAATTTATAAAAAGTGCCCATTCAATGAACGGGCCACACAATCTAGTATTAAAAAAAAACGGGTGAATATCATGATACTTGGGGAAGATTAGATCCAAGATTACCCTTTGGATAATGGATACCTGCCTTGTCTAACTCATTGCATTCATTATAAGTTAATCCCCTTGACCACTTGTATAAAGAGTATTGGAGTATATTATAAAGAATAGGAAAAACTGAGAGAAATTACGAAGATATGTTTTTAAGGAAAGGAAATAGGTTGGAAATAGGTTGCTAAGCACATGCTTAAATTTCAAAAAAAATAAAAAAGAAAAGAAAGTACGTATAGCATATGAAAGTTATTTTTATTAAATAGGTTAATAACTTTAAAATTATAATTGAATCCAGACGTATGTTCAGGTGGCACTCAATGAGGTTCAATAAACAGGTTAGAGCTTCTTGACCTGTCAACCCTAGCTTACACTTATTGAAACATTGAATTAGAAAAAGAGAGGCAAAAATAGGATATGGAATTTTTTTATGCAATCATACATGATTTTGTTCACACCCCCATTAACTCCATTAACTAATGTTCACACAACGTAATTAATAATAGGATTTGAAACATAAATAAATAACATTTATTTAGAATAGTAGTAGACTTGCCGTCATTTCTCTTGTTCCTTAGATGGAATGATACAATAGATATCATCTGTGATGTCTATCAAACAATCAAAATTAAAAAAATAAAATAATTGAAGGTTTAATCTAAAAGAAAAAACAAAATTATATATACCTTGTTAAAACTTTAAAGTCTTATTCTTCGTCACTTTATATTTCTCCTGCACAAACCGATTAATTGGATCAACAAACTCCATCAAACACAACATCTAGATAAACTAATATTACTGAAAACAATTAAAAAGTCAAGAACAACGATAAAACATTTAATCAAAAGCTACATCTGTTTATATAGTGTAGCAAATAGTCCCCTATATATATGGTAACAAATTAATGTTAGTAATTTTTTACATTTTCAATAGTATCATATATATTATTTGGAAATAATTTTTTACGGTATCAATAGGGTAAAGTATGACATATGAAAGATTTTTCAATCTTAACATTTATATAATAATATATTCTAAGAGAAAAAAATGAGAGAAATTATGGGAGAAATTAGGTTGAGAATTTTTTTAGTGAAGAAAATTAAAAAAAATAAGAAAATTAGGAGAGATAAGGAAACCCACTGCAAATTAGGAAGGAGATTTTTAAAAAAAATAGAGATAGAAGCCGACTAAAAAAGAGAGAGAAAAAATGGAGAGAAATTAGGGAAGTAGGTTTTTTAGGAAAGAGTTTTTAGATGTTTTTATATATATTGGGCCATATATTTATAATGTAGGTTTTTTAAACCCACATCTAAGAGAGAGGATTTTATTAACCCAAGGCTTCTCCCACCTAAGAGAGAGAGTTTTGTTAACCCAAAGGCTTCTCCTATATTATATTACTAGTTCTTAGGCCCGTGCTACGGGCAATTTTTTTTTAAAAAAATGTATGGTTATTTAGTTGTTGGGTTTCACAAATAGTATTTTAGTTGTTTGAAATTGTGTATTTAATTTTATTTTTAAATAAAAGTAAATTTTGACAGATTATTATTGGGCTTTTGTATTAGACTTTTAATTAATTAAAGTTGTACAATAATATAGTTTTTAAAATTAAAATATGATTTAATAACGCCACGACTCAAAAGTTTCATTGGAAGTTGAGAGTTCGAATCCCCTTGGTGGCCAGCACTACCCTGAAAAGCTTAGAAATATAACAGTAGCCGCGTTATGCGCATGTACATTATACTTAGGAAGTTTGATATGTGAGAAAATGATGTTTATGATATATTTCCTATAGACTTTTTTTTTAGAACAAATATTTCCCATAGACTTATATGTGAGTTATTGCTCATTTAATGCGATAGTTAATATTTAGTGTTAAGAGTTGTTATTTGAAATAATGGTAAATTGTGATGAACTCTGAGATCAGAATTTCGAATGAGCATGCCTATGAATCATCCCCATGTGGACCTTATATGAGCAGGATCTTTTTAACATCGGGGTCAAGTCTCCACACTCTTTTATTATTTGTTAATAAGAATTAATACTATAGCATCTTTAATTGAAAAAAAGAAAGAAAAGAATATCATAACATCTTAACGAATTTACTACTAATATTTGTTAGGGATTCTAGGTTTTTAAAATTTAAACAGGCAGCGGAATTAAAATTAGTTTAAAACTATTTCCTTGAATCCCTTTTTAATACTTAATCGCTGTTAGGAATCTTAAGAAGGTTGGATGATTGTTACCTTTGAAGCGTGATTGAAGGAGACACTATGTTGAACTTCTCCTCTTCCTGCTTCAATCCAACGGAGCGGATCTTCAAATCTGTCTTTCCTTCTTCCTCAAAACCAAACCCTAGTTACAGAATTAATGGAGGCTAGGGTATTTAGGATTTTAGAAGTAATTAGAATAGACGGAGAGGGAGAGGAGGGGAGCCGCGATTTTTAGAGGGGTGGTCCTCTAAAAATCGCCCCTCCCTTATATATATAAGGGAGGCCATCCTAACCCTAAATCCAATTCCTAATTAGATCTAATTTGGGTCCCACTAAAACTAGCTAATTAATTTAGTTTCCTAAT
>MVGT01000615.1:2117-24554 GCA_002174775.1 Macleaya cordata | reverse complement strand
TGTAGTTTATTTAGACTACGAACAAAGTGTTTACTAATGAATCATATCTCTCCTCACATACAACACTTGTACATGAATGATTCATCGAAATTATTAATCTCACCATGCATGTTAAATATGATAAATTAAATTAATGATAAATCAAGTAACCATAGATGTCAAACTTGTTGTTTTTAGGGCATAACCCCAACAATATTGGCATCTTGATACATTACGTACACATACATGAAAGAAAATGAAACAATCTTCAGTAGAGGATACGCTTTACAGTCTTGCAGTAGTTGCACATATTATTTTCCTCAACTTCAACCTCAACGACTCAATGTGACATTTTTATGCTGGCCCAAAAAGAAATTTGGAGTTCCCTGTTGTATTGTTTGTGAATCTCATCAAACAAATAAGTTAATTACAAATAAAAAATAATTAATAATTATCAAACATAATTAAATGGGACATAAAATTTAAGGGGTAAGAGAGTAGTATCTCACTATCACTATTCTCACTTGCATCGATTCCCATAACATGATCGTCATAGAAAATAATTTTAGACTATGTTTACTCTTCCTCAACCTCGTCACAGGACTCACCTCCTCATTTATTTTTATTTTTAATATCGATAAAGCAAATTCCATTGATCAAAGAAAAGTACATCAAAAATTTACGAAAGAAAATAAAAAACATCAAGAAAACAACACCCATCAACCCTCCAAAAAACACAATGGAGGATAAAAAAAATAGTTCTTCCATCTTGTTATTGTATAATTGCAACTAATTCCTTTGAAGATCGAATTCTCAGAAGCCCAAAAGAAGACGACAATCCAGATATGTCTTAACTTCATCGACTTCACTAACTACTTGTTCTCCGTTTGTCTCGTTATTTGATATATTCTCTTCAATCTCAATTGTCTCTTTATCCCTTCTTTTGTTTATATACTTGAATAGGTATTTTACTGATCTTGTCTTGTTACAAATATCGACACTGATGTGAGCTTGATATTTTAAGACCAAATCTATGTTGTGTAGAATCACACACCTGTCGTCCACTTCAATATGATTTATTTTGGTTGTTATCTTGTCATCCCTTATTCTATAATTTAAAAATCCGCTTTCGTCGAATTTAGTTCCATTGCTGAATTCTTTCGGATAATTTTTGGAATATTTTTTTCCAATCATACGTGGTGGATGTTGGTTAAATGACCCACAAGGTCCATGAATCATGAATTGGACAATCGAGTCAAATGCTATTGGATCCTTTTCCTTGTCTGATAGTTCCGCTGAAATTATCTGATTTATGTCTGATGATGTTATCGGTTTGTCTTCCTCATGCAAAAATAATAAGATGTGAGTATGTGGAAGTCCCCTTTTCTGAAACTCAATTGTGCAGATTGTTGTTGAGATTTATAAAAAAAAATTAGTATTTTATATGCATAAATTTTGTCAAAACTTTAAAATAAAATAGATTTAGTTTTATCAAGTGTAATTTTCTTACCAGCATTAACCTTTCCAAAATGTTTGCCTTCACATAAGTCCTTCATGAGTTGATCTAACTTGATCTTGAATACTCGAGCCACAATATCTGGTCGATCTTGATTTGGACTTAAATTGAGTATACATGAGAAATTTTTGATCATCCTTAATTTTAGCGGGCAACTGTATTTGAAAATCATCCTGTATTGGATTAAAAGTAAATATGAAGTTGTAAATCATCTTCATAAAATATAGATGTATGATAAAGCACTACGTGTTCTTAACATAAACATTTTGATCCCCACTGTTCACTCCAAAATGTTTATTTTTAGCAATTGAAACTTACTCAATTTCGATTTTTTTGACAACAATAGTGTTATATGTTGTGAGTAGCAGAGGCGGAGATGGAATTCTGCATAGAATAACACATATATAAAAGATTAGCAACCCAATTTGTTCGTGTGATTTTTTTTTTGGCTATCTTAATGGTAACTTACTTGATTAGGAATTCTCCCGACGCTTAGAAGTTATTTTCTGCTTGCTTCTTGAGAAAGAAAAATAGAGAAGCTGTTCAACTCTTGAGATGCAGTGAGGTTTTTGCTATGGAGAAATTGAGACTGGAACAGTATAGGCGAGAGAGAGAAAGAGAGACAGAGAGAGAGGGAGTGGTGTAATTTGAAAGAGTGGATTAGTATAACAATTGTTAAGAATTTTAAAACGGTATATTTTTCTGGAAAGCTGTCTAAATAATATCAGTCGATCCTATCAAATTTGTTTTCCGTTGTGTTTTTTTGTTAGCTGTTTAAATCAATTGGTAATTACTAAATAGCTTAATTAGGAACATTCTTTAATTTGTGGGCTCTTCAGCCCATAATTGAATCTGCGCTGGTACTGTGGGAATACAAATTAATAATATATTATAATGGACCTTAATAAGGAATTAAAATTTCAAATTTGTAACGGATAATATATTAATGGGAATATCATTAATCATGTTCATACCGATGAATAATAATAGTAATAATATCAATCACGTTTACATTCTCAATTTTAGCATGATTACAGCAATAAAATTAATGTTAATTACTACTGGTAATTACTTTGTATTAATATTCTAAGCACCACTAATCTATAATATATTAATATTCAAATAGTATACTAATGTTAAACCCTATAAATTATATGGTAACTGTCATCGTGCTATAAAATTACCATTAATAATAATTAGTAATTAAGTGTTATTAGTCCTATAAATATAGAATAAAAAATTACCATTTAATAACATTAACAGAAAATGATAACTGAGTGGTAAATGCATACTATATACCACAATAGAACTTTAAACACAATTTGATGGACTGTTTTATTCATTAATTTCTTCACTTATTATTAAATAATAATATAATGACTCCTTTGTTGATATCCTAAATATCTCAAAGAATATGCTGAATGTGTGTCAATAGATATGATCCGATTGATGGATTTTTTAGAGGATGAAAAATTTCAATGTCTCAAAATTAAATCATGTTACAAAAAACCACTGTTAATTGAAAGTTAACATTTATAAATCATCAATGATGACTTCCAAACAATTTTAAGGGTTGAAGTTTTAGCATTTTTTATTTGTATTTCAGAATATATTAGGAATAAAATAATTACAAAATAAAGAAAAGTTTATATCCACCTAGGAATAATACACTCTCTTGTTGTTGGAAGGAAAACTGCCCCGAAAAGTTAAAATTTTTCTTTTGGCTCGTCACTCTTAACCGGTTACCTACAAAAGCACTTCTAACGACCAATAAAGGTGTGTTCGGCCTACAACTACAATTTGCATAATTGTGCTCCTATTGGCACACCCTAAATTAAGTTGTTTTAAAAAAACTACCTCAAATTGTGAATAATTGACATAAGCACTATGTTAAAAAAAAAATCTAACAATATTTCAAATTGAGCATAATGGACTGAAATACTACCTATAAAAAAATTTAAAAAACTGCCACTATCTCAAATTACAGAAAGCCAAAATCAAACCATTTTGAGAGAAATTTTTTTTTAATTGATTTTGAGAGAAACATGAAGACTGCCACCGACTCCACCCTCCATCGTCACCACTTCCTCCACTCTCTAGTCTCTACCACCACATCAGCACCATCACCTCTCAAGACCTCACACTCTTTATCTCCAGATCTTCCTCATTAAAACAGATTTCATTTATTCATCACTAATTTTAGACTCGACCAACCTTCAATAATAATCTTTATTTGTTATTTCTTCTCAATGAAACACCAGATTTCAAATCCATATAATTACCACACCATTCATCGTGTATAAATTTTCATCTTCTTTAATTTTTTAATACGAATTAATAGATATTAATATATTCAATATATTGAATAATTTGATTTGAATGAAATTAAAATGAAAAGATATATGTACATCTTTTTGACATTTTCAGCTTTTGAGATAAGATTGAATCTCTTTATTACTTTGTAGATGTGGTCCACTTTCACGTGTCGTCTCGAAGTGAGATATCATCTTCATGCTGATTCTTCGTTCGATTTTTTCAGAAGATGGAACGGAGTTCTTCAGCACACAGACGATTATGATTAGGGCATCTTTTATATTCCTAAATTGTAGAAAAGAGGAGATTTGAGTCAGGTGAGTTTTTCCAAGCAATGCAACCCAATTTCCCTTAAAAAAATCATTTAGTAATAGTACCTCTTTCTGCAACATGAAAGATTGCATCTTCAACTCTGATTTACTCTTTTGTTCCTTCTCTAATATGCAAAACATTCCCATCTTCTACCTGAACCTTTTCTCTTCCTTAGAAACCTAACTATTCATTCACCAATATAACATATGCCCTTAAATATGGAAAACAATATTAATTAAGGTACTTATATAACGTATCAAATTAATATAATTATAGTATATAATAGTAGTAGCAATTCTTTAACTCACAATTATGGGGTTGGATGTCACAATTATAGTATACTAATTTAGGGCGTATTTTAGGGATATGTTTAAGCGTTTCATAAGGAAAGAAAAATTGGCATAAAACATGGAAGTAAGGGCATTATTTTAGGGATGTCAACGTGAATCTATAAGGCCATACACAGCGGTCCAAGGGTAAAAGTCAAATTTGGCTTACCAAATTTACCCTACATTTCAAAGTAACATAGTGGAAGAAAGTTAAGTTTGCAAAAAAATAATAATAAAAAACTATTTTAAGGACATGGCCATCATTTTTAAAAAAAAAACTAAATAAAAAAAATCCGAAATTTCGACTGTGTCCCTAGAGGAATTTCATATATTTTTTTAAAAATGATGCTTGTGTCCTAATTTTTTTTTTATATATATATTTTTTTAAATGATCAGACGCACCTCTCTCCACCCGTATGAGATAAAACGTCCTCCCTCTACCCTCCCCATTCTCAGATGCCCTTCTCTCCATCCCTCCGAGATCAAACGCCCACCCGTCTGGCTATAAAATTTGCAGATTCAAATGCAAGCTGCCANTTATTTTAGGGATGTCAACGTGAACCTATAAGAGGCTAAAAATATATGCCTATACATAATTAAGTTTCTTTTAGTATGTTTAATTTTTAAAATTATGCCTAAATTTATGCTTATAGTTTAGAGAATGTTAATAATATATTTTTAGAAAGAGAGAAAGAGAGTTAGGGAATGTTAATAATATACGTTTAGAAAGAAAGAGTTTTTAGGATAGTAAATATCTAATTAATTTTCTCTTCAAAAGTAAAAAAGTAAATATCTTGAATTAATGCATTTAAGGGACAATTAGTGATATATCCCCAAAAAAATAAGTCGTTTTGCAATATACCCCTAAATTAATTGAAATTAGTAATTTACCCTCAAATTAACAGTTTTTGTTAAAAAGTAAGTTATCTGACTAAGTGCACAACACGTGATGGGTTCTTTTACTAAAATACCCTCACGTGTTGCACACGTGCACTACTTAAATCCCATATTTCTTAAATACCCAAAGTAGCTTTGGTCTGTTCTTTCATCTTATTGTATCAATCCGATGGTCAGGACAAAATCTCGATCTAATGGTTGAGAAATAAGAAAGCTTTCATAAACCATTGAAAGTCGTTAATGGCAGCTATGGGGAAAGGGAAGAGTTGCAGAGAAAGGAATGAAGAATTCTTCTTAATGTGAGAGAGATGGAGATGGCGTAGAAAGGGGATTTGCAAGAGGAAGTAGAACCATGTCTTCATGGTGGAACCATGTCTTCGCATTTTGGTAAAAGCACCCATCACGTGCTGTGCACGTGGTCACTTAACGTCCATTTTAACAGAAACTATTAATTTGAGGGTATATTATTAATTTCAATTAATTTTGGGGTATATCACAAAACGACTTATTTTTTAAGGGTATATTGTTAATTGTCCCTGCATTTAATTACATACGGCACTACAAACAGAGCAGTTTTTTTGCGACGCTCCCAAGCGTCGCAAGTAATCAAGAAGGCGTCGCAAATACTTTCTTGCGACGTTTATAATTCCGTCGCTTAATTGTCGCAAATGATGGGGTCGCTGATAAAACTTTGCCACGGTCCGAACCGTCGCAAGTACTGTTATTATTTGTGACGCTTTATGCGTCGCAAATAATTTTCATTCGTCACAAGAACAATTCTGTCGCTAAAAAAATGATGTTTTTTCTTTTTTAATATTTTTATTAGCGACGTCAACTTCCGTTGTTAATAATTATCAATCGCAACGTTTGTAAAAGTCGCTAATGAGAACATCATTAGCGACGTTTGTAAGCGTCGCTAATGGGTGCTTCATTAGCCACCGTTTTGAACGTCGCTAATGGGTGCATCATTAGCCACTATTTATAAGTGTCGCTAATGAGTGCATCATTAGCGACGTTTGTAAACGTCGCTAATGATGCGGTGCTAGTGAGTGCGGCATTAGCCACCATCTTGAGCGTTGATAATGAGTACGTTATTTGCTACGGTAGAAAACATCACTAAAGAGTACATTATTTGCTACGGTAGAAAGCGGCGCTAAAGAGTACATTTTTTTTTTAATATTTTCCACGCTGCCTCTTTTTGGTTTGTTTTCCAGGCTTATAGCCTTTTTCATTAACCTGTCCATTGTCTGCATATAAACCATTCACATACGTCCATATTCATTTAATTTACCAAACCATGCGCATACACATCCACATTCATTCATTCGAATTTCAACTTCCATTCACAAAAAGACTTCCATTCCCAAAAAGACTTCACAATCATAACTACATATACAGTGTGTCAACATTAAACTCTAAAGTTTTAAAAAAAAAAAAATAGCATTCCTTACTAAAAAAAAGTGAACTATCTATCAACATATATCCAAAGGACTTTAAAGTTTTGATGGAACAAACTATATATGAGTCATCCCCTCAAAAATACTTTGAAGTTGTCTTACTTTCAAGTTCATCCCGACAAAATTCTAAGACCACAAAGCTAGGTTTCTTCTTCACAACTTCAAGTTCCCATCCAAAATGAGCTTCACATGTAAGGAAAGAAGAAAAAAGAAAAGAAAACATATTAGAACCATGTTTGTGTTACTTAAAACAGAAGAACATATGTAATTAATAACAGTTTGTCTTGTAACTGGTCTATAGTTACAGCAGCAGTAAGATGTTTTACATGTGAGAACTACAATACCCTTGTCGAAATATAACCTATTAATAGATGATGATGATGAAATGTTTATGAGATCACATATCTTAATTTCTTCACAAATATGGCATATTAATAACAAAAACTTATCAATAAATTTAATGGCAATTCAGCTAATAAGCAACACAATTCCTTGTGTTTCATCTCTTATCTTATGTTATAATGAGACCTTTAAACAACTCCTAGCTCCCCAACTTCCATTACAAAGAAACAAATGATCGGTAACGCATCAAGTTTTAACCAATCAACATCAGAACCTATTAAAACATACCAAGGATATATAACTATCAAAACGGAGAAGATTCAAGTACTAAACTAAACATAACAAAACACAAAATGGGAAAAATAAAAAGTACATATATGAAATCACGACGGTGACCTGTGATTCTTCCTCAACAACTTTCAGCTCTCTACATGGAATTCAGCCATGAAAGATCTTACTAATTAAGTGTTGTGAAATAAAGATGGGACCTTCGAGAAAAAAGAATATATATACAACTAATCTTTCCTCCTTAAACTATCATTACTTAGTAACCATGAGCTCCCAACAAACACATTTGATCTATCTATTTCTATATTCTACTCCTACTAAATTACAACTTTGAGACAAAAAAAAAAACACAGTTAGTTATAGAAGAAGATCAGCTTAAAAAATGACATTACTAGGTAATTATTTTATAACACCAAGACATTATAACTAAACTTTTAACATTTCTGAACTGGTCTATAGTTGCAGCTTCTTCCTACTCTGTGCGTTCCTTATGCTTAAGGCACACAAATGGATGAACCCCCCTAATATTCTATAAATGAGTGAGTACTCTCTAATGCATGTAAGTTGTGGGTGATCACACCTATAATCTCATATATAAAACCGGTTCCATCAGACCCTCAGGAGGTCCAGGTCTACTCACTTCCTGCAGTTACATCATTACAGATACAACAACAACATCCTCATATTACTCCCACCAACAAAAAACTTATCCAACCAACTACTCCAAATAGAGTACAACCCATGCAATGAGAATTTGAGAAGCATATAATACTAATTTGAAGCACACAAGTTCCAATCATAAGACACTCATTTTTTGCTTTGCTAATAGGAGACCAATCCTCTCTACAATGGACATCTTATCTAAATTGAAGACATAATCAATATCATATGAATATGGTTACAAAAGGTTATTAAATAAAGGACATGAATCAATATGAAATATTCCTACCAAAAAATGAATCAATAGGGAATATACTTCCTAAAAAAACAAAATAGGGAACATACCATTAATTCACTACCATCTGGCCCAAGATAAAGCACAAATGCCAACTTCCTCCTGGCAGTCTCGACTAATCTACAACATAGCCAAGAAAAATATATTTTACATTGGTGAGGAATTAGAAGCACATGAACGCTGATTTGAACAGCAACAAAATAGGTATACCAACAGGTCTAAAACAAGCAACATATCATAAATCTGAAGCCATTGAACTATATCATTCAACAAGTTTAGATGGATATTTCACTACTAAAGGTAAACAAGCAACATACCATCCAATATGTAAATCAATTATAAGCATAACCTCAGATCCCAAAATCAAATGTCATACTTAATATAATACTATGGGTCCCTAACACCTACACATATGTTTACCTAGGGCTTTGTTTAGATAAACTCAATTTCAAAATGATCGTAAAAAATAAAAAAGAAAAAGTAAAAAATTCATACCATAAAGAAGATCCACGGTTAAATTGCGCCATGAAGGTATCCCATTTGGCTGACATATTAGCTTGCCAATTTTGCAGCTCTTCAATCTTTTTGCTTTGATCTTGTACTTGTGTAATAAGCTCCTCGTTACGTTTCTCGGCTTCATCTGCCCTCTTAATAGCCTCTGTTACAGCTGAGTGGTTGTAACTACAAGATGAAAGCGGCAACAGGCCATGCCCAAGTCCTTTTACATATCCAGGTCTTGTACCTAGTACTCGATCACATATTTCATCCTCAGTCATTGGTGTAGAATCTTCGGGTATAGGTTGAGATTGGAGCTCTACCATCTCTTTCTGTAGTTTAGATTACACATGAATATCAACATACCATAAAATAATATTTAAGAAAAGTTTACCGAGTGAGGGAAATAATTTATGTTTATTACATATTTTTGTTCAGTGGTAGGACTTGTCCATTTGCCTTCCTTCGAGTGGGTCAAGCGATATAACTCGACTCTACCAAGCTCTTGTTGAGTCTCTGAATCACGCTGACATGTTCAACAACAAAAAAAATAAGTATGACCAAACTCACTAAGTTTTACTACGTAATTATAATAAACATTTTATATATACTACCAGTTCTTCTCTGAGCGTACAAATGGTTTGGAACCAGCACAGTGGTTCACGTCAAGATGTTGTCGATTAGCTGTATTTTGCACACTAAGTTTCTGTATATAAATGTTTGAAAATCTTGTTAGAAGCATATACAAAACAAGATAATTATAAAAAATGTAAAGTACAATTATTACTTTGAAATCATCTGTTTCAAACCATTCGCAAACTTTTTCCCAATCCTCTTGTGCCACATTTTTATAAGGGTGTTGGCGGCTTTCTTCACCATTTTCATATTTCTGATAATGCTTGTGAAGCTTACACCTAAAATCCTTAAACCGCTACCCTAAATAACTATTCACTGCCTTTTCCACGTGTGGAAGATGAAGATCTATGTCAAATTTTTCCTACAAAAAAATTAAATTGCCGGGTTAAAAATTACATCTATTATATGAAGAAATGAATACTTTACCAAAATATGATAATGCAATCTTTGCCTCGGTCCTTTCTTAACATGCCTCCAGTCATGGCATGTTAAAGGCACGTATGTGCGGCAAATAATTCCAACTTCGGTTGAAAACTCTTTACTCCACTCACCAACCGGTCTTCCCATGCCTTCACTGATCTCTATTCTAAGTTTCTGACCAGCTGCCTTTAGATACTTTGTGAGATAGTTATTTTTTGCCAAGCCTCTCGGTCTTCTTGATGATGTAGAAGCTATTTGAAATGAAAAAGAAAATATTTATAAGAAGCAAAATGATCTTTATTAATTTCTAAATTTAATGATCTTACCAACACTACTTGATGGGGTGTATTATTGTGTTCCTTGTGAATGAGGCATTGATACCGATTGTCCACTAGACTTTGTTGAAGATCGTCGATTGACTGGCGCCATATCTGTTAAATACAATAGATAAAATGATTAAGCATCATATCTAAAATTGAAATTATGAATTAAAAAGATAACAAAAATGATTAAGCATCATATCTAAAATTAAAATTATGAATTAAAAAGATAACAATTATAAAGTTAATACGTAATTATAAGGAAATGAACATTACTAGATATAAAAATAATATAATTTATAATACTTTTACTCTTAGATGTTGGATAACAAACATTTAAGTGTACATTCATTCTGTGTCACTATCATCATCACTCAATATGAGACCCTCTTGTTCACTATAATAATTCATTAATGTATAATCTTCTTCATCAATTTCATCGTCGTTAATAAAAGTATCATCCAACTGATTTCTTTCCACATTGATTACGACCACATTTGCATCAATTTCGTCTGGGTTCACATCATCCCTATTAAGCTGGATGGGCATAAGTTCTTCTCTTTCTCTTGATTCAACTATTTAATCAAGTTGCACAATGCCATTCAGTGCGAGTTGTTCATCTTGTTGGAAAGCATCATCACTATGCTCTACTTCATTCCCTTCTTCTTTCTCTAAAACATCATAAATGTTCCGAGGTTTTATCTTCAGCACAACCTGCCAATCACCACGCATTTTGGTGTCTCTCACGTAGAAGACTTGATCTGGTTGAATGGCTAGCACAAATGGATCATCTTTATACCATGTCCGGGAGACATTAACATAAGTGAAATGACTATCTATTTGAATTCCCATCTTTTTGTTTCCAAGATCCCACCAATCACACTTGAAAAGGAAAACTCGATTTCCAAATAGGTAATCTAGCTCTATGATGTCTATTAAGACCCCATAGAAGTCAATCTCTTTTGATTTGTGTTCCCCTTTTACAACCACACCACTATTTTGAGTCCGTAAATGTGTCTCATGATCCTTGGTGTGAAACCGAACACCATTAATAATGCAACTGCTATATCGTTTCACACGTAGATCAAGCCCGCATGCCAATAAATATAATTCATTAGTAGCTTCAGGAGACTTTTCATCGCGCAAATTTTGCATCTATTAACAAAATATAAAAAAAATAAGTGAACCGGAGATGTCATAATATTATAGCCATAATTAACATGTTTAAATCAAACTCTCTATATAAACACTTACATGTTGTTCAAAACATTTAGCGAAATATTTTTCATGTCTCTCGTGTAAATTATGTGGATTTTGTCTTTTGAGCTCGGTCATGTGTTGTCTGCATATAAACCATTTACGTAAATTTAATAAACTCATTTTAGTTTAATATTATGTACAAGTTTTTTGACTAGAACACTTACTCAATATATGAGGATATTTCATCTGAATTATTCAACACATAATATCGAGCCTTATCGTACTCCTTAAGTTGAAGGTTGATAATTTTACAAGCTCCAAACGGTCGAACGTTTTGTGTGAAAACATTCAACCTTGTGTCTTGTTCCTTTGAGCCACCATCATAATTTCGTTCTTCACGATTGAACCGTGTTTCAATTCTTTGAAGATACATAGAGCAAACGTAAGATATTCGGTGTCAATGTACGCTTCTGCTATTGATCCTTCTGGTCGTGCCCTATTACGAACATATCTTTTTAGAGTGTGCAGAAACCTGTCCACAGTTTCAAAATTATTGAATTCTTAGTGAAACAATATAAAATCTCTTCTAATCAAGTGCATAATAAATAAATTAAAACTTCACCTTTCAATTGGATACATCCATCGATATTGTACAGGTCCAGCAAATATCGCCTCATGTGGTAAGTAAACTGCCAAGTGGACCATTACATCGAAGAATTCTGGTGGGAATATTTGTTCGAGCTTGCAGAGTAATACAACAATGTTTTCCATCGTCTTTAAGACTTCCACTTTAGTGTCTTGCAACACAACTCTTTAAAGAAAATACCCAGTTCAATCAGTGATTTTGATACATTATTAGGTAAGAAACCACGCATTATAATAGGAAGGAGGCATTGTAAAAATACATGACAATTATGACTCTTTATTCCTGATATCTTAGAATCATTAACATTTACACATCGAGCAATATTTGATGCATAACCATCTGGAAACTTCACTGACTTTAACCACTCACATAAAGTTTTTCTCTCTGCAGGTGACAACGTATAACACGCAGGTGGTATAATAAGCTTATCACCTCTCTTAATTGTATGCAACTCTTTTCGAATGCCCATCGCTTCTAAATCTAGTTGAGCCTTTACTGTATCTTTTGTTTTACCATCTAAATTCCACAATGTTCCCACAACACTTTCACAAATATTTTTTTCAACGTGCATAACATCAAGGTTGTGTTGAAGTTTATTAGATTTCCAGTATGGTCGTTCAAAAAATATGCTCCTTTTTGTCCAATTTAACTCAATCTCCATACGCTTCCTTTTCTTATTATTCGGTGCCTTCCCAAATTTCTGTTGTTCGACATGTTCTAGTTGCGATAACAGATCATCACTAGACAAGTTCTTAGGCTGCAACCTGCTCTTATTGTTTTCATCAAATAATTCTTTGCCACGGGTTCGCCAAATATGCCTTGGTGGTAAAAAATGACGATGAGCCATATAACATAACTTTCGACCATTCTTCAAATACATAGAACATGTATCCCTATTACAAACTGGACATGCCATGTTGCCTTTAGTACTCCATCCATACAAGTTTCCGTATGCAGGAAAGTCATTAATAGTCCACAATAATGCAGCATGCAATTGAAATCTTTGGTTTGATACTGCATCATAAGTATCTACCCCATTTTCCCACAATTCTTTTAATTCATCTATCAATGTTCATAAATACACATCAATGTCGTTTCCAGGTGCTTTAGGTCCAGGTATAAGTAGGGACATGAAAATAAAAGGCCCTTTCATACATTTCCAAGGTGGCAAATTATAAGGTATAACCATTACTGGCCACATGCTATAGGAGTTGCTCATGTCACCAAAAGAGTTGAACCCATCACTTGCAAGGCCAAGGCGGACATTGCAAGGATCATTGAAGAACACTCATGCTCCTTGTCAAATTCTTCCCAAGCTTTAGAATCTGCTGGGTGCCTAAATACATTATCCTCTGGAATGCGCTTTTCTTTGTGCCATCTCATATCTGCAGCAGTCATCCTTGACATAAACAATCTTTGAAGCCTTGGTTTTATTGGAAAATACCGTAAGACTTTTTGCGGTATTTTCTTACCCTTACCTTCAACAACTTTATACCTCGACTCACCACATACAGGACAATTCACAAGATTTTCATGTTCCTTCCAAAATAGCGCACAATCATATTTGCATGCATGTATTGGGATATAACCAAACCCTAGTTTCCGCAGTAACATCTTCGCTTCATAATATGACTTTGGGAGTGTCTCACCTACAGGCAATGCTGCTTTAATCAACTCAAGAACCATATCGAACGATTTGTTACTCCAATAGTTTAATATCTTTAGATGAAGCAACTTAACAAGAAAATCCAACTTTGAAAACTTCTTGCAACCTGGATACAAAGGCTGAGTCGCTTCACACAAAAGACTGTCAAACGTATCTTGATTTCCATCACGCTCATTAGGACAACTGTTAAATTCTTCTGTTTCAACTGCATTTGCTGGTTCTATTTGTGTTGTTGTGCATAAATCTTCAAGCATCTTTTGCAACCCATCAAATTGTTGTCCTTCATTACCAGAACCATTTTCAACAACATCATCATCATCATCGTCAGATAACACCTCAAAATCTTCGCCATGATGTACCCATCGAGTGTAAGTCTTATCCATGCCATCTTTCCATAAATTCTCTTCAACCACATCAATGTGAAAAAAACTTGCTCTATTTTTGCAGTTTCTACATGGACACAGGATCCTATCCATAGCATCTTTATGACCGCGGGCCATATTCATAAATTCTCTAATACCATTTATATATTCAGGCCAGAACCTATTACGCAATTGCATTCAACTTTTATCCATATCTATTTCTAAATCAAGCTATATATATGCAGCACACACAATGTTTGTTAAGTCACATTAATAAAAAATAAAAGAAAATAATAAATTAAACAACATCCAATTAGCATATACAACTCAAACTAAACATTCTTTAATAAGTAGCCTTAACAACATTCTAGAACTTGTAATTTGTAACTATAAATGCAGCACACACAAACAGTAAAAAGCATGGCCCTTCTTTTAAAAGGCAACCCCAAACATTCAAACAAATCCAATTATTTGTTACGACCCGCCAATTTGGGTGTACTTACACCTACTATGGTTGCACTCACCATATTTTCATACGATTTTTATCATACAACGTATCCAACTTCAAAAAAAATTTGTTCAAGAAGCAGCTATGTTAAACAGATATACACATTAATCCCCAAAACCCAAACAAAAAGAATAAGTTAATGATCCACAACTTCATTTAAAAAAAATTAATGATCCCCAAAATCTATTAAGTTCATTCACATCCTATAATATAAACAAAACACGAAGGGCCAAAGTTGTGAATGGATATAACAGTACTTTAACCTAGATTCAAGATGAACCAAATCCTATTTTCTAGCTTCCGGTTAACATATTTGCGTACTATAATTGGAACTGCTAGGAATTGAAACCATTAGTACTACATGAGTTTTGGATACTTCAATAGGAGGGGATACTTGACCCTGGGTCTTAAAAAGATTATTGTAGATTGCTATTTTCTGAGATATTATATAATAAATACTGACCCCCGACCCTGTTTACAGCAATTTAAATAGTTTTATTCTTGAGACGCATAACCTTATACCATTTAGTAAACATGTTTTTTTGTTATTTCATTGTTAAATATGACCTAATCCTCAACCATTTTATTTGTTCATTAGGACTGAGCCAGGTATGTGTTTTGATAAGCCTGGGTGTTCCAGTTGGATCTGTCATTGTTGGTTCAAAGAGCTTTATTGCCAAGGTGCTGATAATATTTTTGTATAACAACTAACAAAGGTATTCTCTCTGCAAAGATTGCTATTAATTCAACTGTCATCGTTTTAGGCTAAAATCTCAGGAAACCTTAGGTGGTGGGATGAAACAAATTGGTATTCGATGTGCTGCAGCTTTTTTTGCATACTTGTATTGTAGGAGAATGTTGGAAAGCTTGAGGGTGAATAGGACACAGGAATAAGCCAAGATTTTTGCAAGTTTTTTTTTTTTAATAAAACAGAGACAAAGCCTCAAGATTTTTTGAGGTTAGTGTTCATTTTATTTACGTTATATGATGCTAGTGTTGATCCTAGTTCCACTTGTCAATGCAATTATATATAGGATTGTTCAATATGATACAACCTGCTCCTATCCTTAGTATCAGTTATATGTATGTATACACATACTTATGTATATGTTCATGGTTGTGTGAATTTCTAATATTAGTTACAACTAGTGAGCATGCATATGCTTGAGCAAAAATGAAATAAAAATAGTGAGCATGCAGGCACTAATGACACTGAATTATTGTAATGGTCTTAAGAAAAAGATTTATCATTTTTCCTTTTTCTAAGAGAAAGGATTTCACATTGAGTTACATAATGAGGTCCATCTGCACATGCTATTTATTATTTACTAGCATATTTTCTGGTTTAGTAATTATATGAAATTTGATTTTCTTGAGTGGACAAACAAAGGTTTACTAGATAACGCTTCAGTCAAGAAAATACTGTAAGTATCTTTATACCGAAAGCTTACAATGTTGATTTCCAAAGTGAAGACAGTTAACAAAAGATGGGAAAATCAAGCAAGTCAAGGTATGCTACTTAATACAACATTCTGTCTAATGCATTAATTAGCTACTTAGTACAACAAACAAAAATTAAGAACCCTAATTTAACCCAACAAACAAAAATTAAGAACCCTAATTTAACCCAACAAACAAAACTTAAGAACCCTAATTTAACCCAACAAACAAAAATTAAGAACCCTAATTTAACCCTAGGTCGAGAGAGAGAGAGGGGGGGAGTGCTCCATACCTTCCTGCCGACTTGTGTTGGTGTAGAAGATGACAGTTGTCCAAGGGAATGAAAATACCCTAATTTGAAGAAAAGAAAAAAATTTAGAACCCTAATTTAACCCAACAAACAAATTTAAGGATGAAAATACAATACCATAAATCAAACTGATTTAACTTCTCTTTCACTTGATTTAATCAAAATAATTTAATCTCTCTTACCTTCAGCTGTGTAAGGGACGAACAAACAGAGAGTAGAGGGTGGAGCCGTGTAGGGGATAGAATGAGAGAGAAAGAAGAGTGGAGGGTGAAGCCGTGTTGGGTATGTTGATTTTGGATGCTCAGAGCTTACCTTCAGCTCTTCCCATCAAATAAAAAAAAATTGGCTTTTAGAAGAGTGCCGGTTTTGACGCTCCTTTTTTTGGGTGCTTTAATTTGGCTGTGGATATTACCACCCAAATTAGTTGGGTGCTTTAGTTGGTTGCCATCTTCTTTATTTTGAGTGCGTATATTACCACTCAAATTAGTTAGGCCTTTCACAAATAAGTAATGTGGGGTGTAATTTGTCCTAATAGAACTATTAATCCCATCATGTTATTGATACACTTTATGTAGGTTCCATATGAAAATGATCTAAGGGTTGAATTTTGTGAGGATGATGTACATATTTTGGTCCTATTAAAAATTATGTTAAAAGTTTTAAAACGCGCTAAGTGTTATATGATCGAATATGATCTATATGGAGATGAGATCATCCTCACACAGTCGAATCATCTCCATGGAGATGATCATCATTATATAAAATTAAAATGTCACTAAAACCTTTCGCTCACCCCTTGTACAAATGGACCCAAATACCCGTAAAATTTCGATCCACAAAAATTTTAATATTAAAAAATATTATTATTCTTTATTTCATTTTAAAATTTTAATATTAAAAAAAAAGAATCGGAATACTCGAGAAACACACACATCATCGTGCCAATAATTTAACCCCGCGAGGAGGCTCCGCGCCCTCAACCCCCGTTCGTACAATAACAAATATGTAACGCTAAAAATTATAAAAATATTTAACAGACCCGAGCCAATGTGCCTTTGCACACTGCCAACAATGTGCCATCACAGTGCCAAACAACGTCTCAAAGTGCCCAACATCGTGCCATTACATGTGCTAAAGTAACCTTGCACATTGCCACATAACACATGCCAATGTGACATATCACAGTGCCAATCAATGTGTTAAAGTGCCCAGCACCGTACCATGGCATATGCCAAAGTGACCTTGCACACTACCAACAACGTGCCAATTATGTGCCCATCACAATGCCAAAGTGCACAGTACCGTGCCATAGCATGTGCCAAAGTACCCTTGCACATTGTCATCAACGTGCCAATGTGCCAAGCAACGTGCCAAAGTGCGCCCAACAACGTGCCATGACATGTGCTAAAACCTTGCACATTGCCACATAACACATGCCAACTTGCCATCACAGTGCTAATCAACGTGTCAAAGTGCCCAGCACCGTGCCATGGCATGTGCCAAAATGCTTTTGCACACTGCAAGGTGATGGGATGACCCGCCCACTGTTGAAATTTTTTTCCATAAAATGTATATTTAATTTAAATATGATGTCAAACCCCTGATAGTGCATGACTCTAGTATATTGATCACAACAAATAGCACATAAATAAAAATTTTTCTATAACGCAAATAATAAGTAAAATAATGGTTTCATTTTTCAACAAAAAAAAATTTCGTTGGAAACACCAGTTTTAAGACAGATGGTCATTATTTGAGATAAATTAGAGTTGCAAATGATATTTGATTATTTGCGACGTAAATAAACGTCGCTAATACTGTAAGAGATTATTTGCGACCGTACTGATAAGCACACATATATTACATTTAATACCTCCATATTTATATTAGTTAGTTAATTATTTTATTCTATTTGAATTAATTAAGTGTATTTTGATTGTGTGTAGGGAATATGAGTGGAGCAATCAAAATGCGGTAAAATCGACAAGTTACCATATTTGGTGAATGTTATTGGGGCTGCCACATAGTACACGTGCGTATCGTACACTCACCGTCAAAAGAACGTGCAAGGTCTAAAAATTGAGCAAGAAATAAAGTGGGTCCCATGATGATGTCATCATGACATCATCAACATACATCCAATCAGCCATCACGTGAATCTGTTTACATAAAAAAAAAACAAATCAATTTTGATTTGTTTGTTGTGGACCCCATTAAAAGAAAAGAAAAAAAAGAAACAAAGGGCTTTCCAAATTGGTGGAGTGTAAGAGGTCGGCAGAAAAGATAGAGGAGTTTTAAAAAAAGGAAAGTCTGGGTTTTGTTTTAAAAATAGTTTTAGAAATAGCTGCTGAGTTTTCTTTTAAAAAAAGTTGTGGAATGTATTTTAAAAAAAAAAACAACTGTGGGGTTTTCACGCATAAGAGAAAGAGGAGGGTGCTGCTGCCGGTGCTGCTACTTGTTACTGCCGCCATCTTCTTCTTCTTCCTCCTTCTTCAACGCTAAAACTGATGCTGCTACTCGGCAAAACTGCTGCTGCTACTCGCCAAAACTGCTGCTGCTTGCTATTTTGGTAACGCACAGAACAAAGAGAAAGTTGTTGCTGTTGTTTGGTTCTTCTCAGTGCTGCTGTGCTGCCGTTTTTTCTTGACTACAGAGAAAGGAGGTGCTGCTGTTTGGTTCTTCTTATTCACACGAACCAGAGCAGGAGGAAATTACTGCTACTGTTCTTCTTCACGCACAAGCGAGAACAACGCAGGGGGTGCTGTTTTCTTCTTCTTTTCCAACACCAAAACGGTTCAGCAAAACAGCACCATAGTTTGCAATATCATAACCCTCTCTTTCTTTTCCTTTTTATTAGTTTTGCTTAATGAATTTGTTTGTGAATCTTTTAAGTATGTGTAGCTAGACTAATTATTTGGTTAAGGGTGAATTTCAAAACCCTAGACATGATTAACCACTAATTAATTTCAGAATTTTTCCTTTCATCTCTCTTTTGAAATTGTCAATATTTCACTGTTATTATTGTTTATGAATTGTTGTCTCGTTTGTTTAGGTGCGCAACTAGATGAATGTGATAGTTATTTAATTGCTAGTTTAGAGTTTTGATTCATTTTGTCAAGATTTCTAAACAAAAGTAGCGGATTGTTGTCAATGATTATGGGATATTTTCATTTGATTACAAGTGGAATATGACTTAAGTTAAATAAACCGAGCTTGTGTGTTTATTGCTTGATTTAACCTATGTCTTTTGTGGATTATTGCTTTCATTAAATTAAACTTAGAGAGCTTGTTCTAGGTTGTTTAATGGAAAGAGATTGAGTGAAGAGCTTGTTTTACTCAATAACAAAGTAGAGATGAATCAAGATAATCGAGCTTGTGATTGTCTTAGGGTTATTAATTTTAAAAGAAAGTGAAAGATAATTCTAATCATTAACTATTAATCATGTTTAGAGGTGGCGAATGATCTCTTAACCATATTTCTCATCATATTTACTTAACCTTTTAAATTCTGCTTTTCTTAGATTCTAATTTAGCTAGTTGTTTTCTTTTAATTTGTTTACATATCAAATCAAAGTTAATTCCCCCCCTCAATTTTACGTGCAACGTGTTTAGTATGTCTTTAGTGTGTCTACATAGTCTTAGTTATTTCTATTCAGTTTAAGTAGGTTTTTGAATTTCAGTTTAATCTCTAGTTAGTTTCGGTTTGTTTTGTGTCAATAACTTATAAATTAGGAACAATCTTCTGCGGGAATGACCCTTGCTTTCTACTATACTCAATAACGATCATACTTAGTACAGGGATTTAAGTGATACCCTTTTTAGCGTATCAATTTTGGCGTCGTGTCGCCGGGGATTGTTTTTCCTAATTAATTTATTATTCGTTATTTGTTTTTGTTTTGTTTTCTATTTTAGTATTCGTCTAAATAGTTTTTGTTTTTATTTTTCTAGGTATTTTATGAATGAATGTCCGAGCTTACTGGTGAAGAGGTAGACCAAAGGCTTAAAGGGATATTGGAATTCACATCGTCTTATCTTAGGTCAAAAGAGCAGTTTGCACCTTTTCCACCTTCACCATCATCTTCACATCCAATTTCCACACCACCTGAATACACTCGAGCATTACATACGTCCCTTCCACCTAGTCCACCAAGGGACTCTTCAAACCAGTTAGTTACATTCGAGCAAGAAGTTATGGCAGGGAACCACAGAACACTTAAGGAGTTGGCGGCACCAAATTTGGACCAACATCCTCTTTGTATTCAGATTCCTCAACTTGAGGGTGCCGTTGAGCTCAAATCNCAAGAAGTTATGTGCATCTTGCCCTCATCACCAAATTACTGAGCAGCTCCTAATTCAATCTTTTTATGAAGGTCTTATGCCAATGGAAAGGAGCATGATGGATGCTGCAAGTGGAGGAGCTTTAGTTGACAAGACACCTATGGCAGCGAGGAATTTGATAGCTAATATGGCGACTAATTCACAATAGTTTAGCAACCGATCAGAATTGCCACCAAGGAAGGTGAATGAGGTTAGTGTTACATCCAACATTGAGCAACAACTAGCCAACCTCACCTTACTAGTTCAACAAATGGCTGCGGGTACTATTCAACAATCAAAGATGTGCCGGAGTATGCTCTATGGTAGGTCATCCAACCGATATGTGCCCATCTTTACAAGAAAATAATTTGGAGCAAGCCAATGCTCTAGAAGGATTTTAAGGGTAGCATGTACAAAGACAGAAGTATGATCCATTTTCTAATACTTACAATGTTGGATGGAGGGATCATCCTAATTTTAGCTATTCAGGAAATCATCAACAAGCTGCTCCTAATGCCAACTTCAATCATCCACCTGGTTTCAATCAACCTCGGCCGCAACTACTATATCAACCTCGACCGCAACTACCATATCAATCTACCCATGTCTCAAGGCCAAGGAACATCTCTTGAGGATATAGTTAAATCTTTAGCTACTAATTCTTTGCAATTTTAACAGGAAGCAAGGGCAACTATTAAGAACTTGGAGAAGCAAGTGAGCCAATTGGCCAGTACTGTGGGCAGATTAGAAGCACTAGGATCTGGAAAACTCCCATCCCAAACTACAATTAATCCAAGAGAGAATGAAAGTTTTATGACTTTGAGGAGTGGAAAACAACTTGAAGAAGCACAAAAGCACCAAAAAGTGCAAGGGCAACGGTGGATGAGGCAGAACAACATAAGGATTCATCTTTTGAAAAGGATGAGGCCAAAGCTCCAATTGAGGCTTCTTCGGCACCTAAGGTAATTTTTAAGGTTCCTAATTCTACTAATGTTTCTTCTCCACCTTTTCCTAGCAGGTTTGCAAAGTCTAAGAAAGAAGAACATGAAAGAGAGATTTTGGAAACCTTCTGCAAGGTTCAAGTTAATATTCCTTTCTTAGATGCCATTAAACAAGTGCCACGCTATGCAAAATTCCTCAAAGAGCTGTGCACCACCAAGCGTAAATTAAAGGGTGATGAGATAGTAAGTATGGGGGAGAATGTATCCGCTATTTTACAAAAGAAGCTTCCCCCAAAATGCAAAGATCTAGGAAGTTTCACCATACAATGCACAATCGGCAACACCAGGTTTGAAAAAGCTATGTTAGATTTAGGAGCATCTATTAATGGCATGCCTTACTCCATTTATACTTCTTTAAATCTTGGTTCACTTAAGGAAACTCGTGTAGTTATTCAACTCGCCGACCGGTCTAACGCTTACCCAAAAGGTGTTTTGGAGGATGTTTTAGTGCAGGTGAACGAGTTAGTTTTCTCCGCTGATTTTTATGTTCTTGAGATGGAGGATGACTCATCCCCTATGCTGACACCTTTACTTTTAGGGAGGCCATTCATGAAAACTGCCCGAACTAAAATAGATGTTTATGATGGAACTCTAACTATGGAGTTTGATGGCGAGGTTATACGTTTCAATATTTTTGAGGCAATGAGGTATCCAAGTGATTTACATTCTTGTTTTTCAGTTGACATACTTGACTCTTTAGTGCAGCAATTCTTTGAGTTAACTAGTGG